>VOSG01000362.1:0-13251 GCA_009761265.1 Halicephalobus sp. NKZ332
ATATCAGAGAAACTATAACCATTAAAAATAAAAGGATAAAGAAGAAAAAACAAAGTTATTAATATCAGATACTTCCCGGACCAAAGATCGTTGTAAAATCTGACCCAAATCAAAGCACTAAATCTGTTGAAAGCTATTATAGTGTTAAAAATCCCGAAAACTAGGAAACAGTACCATTGGATCAGATCCCCTGCACTTCTTATCCAATTTACATTGTAGAAGGTAATTTCTTGGAGACTGTTAAATAAGACGAAAATCACGTCTATAGTACATCCGAGGAAGAAGATGATGAAATACCCTGTATTTAGTTTTTCGTTTTTCTTCATGAAAATCAACACTCCCAAGGCGAAGATTGTCAGGAATTCCAGGATCCCAAACAAAAAAGTACAAAGATAAACAATATAAATCACATCCTCCAACTCGGCCAGAAGTGTCCCACTTTCTTCTGGAGAATCCATATTTTGAGAAATTTAAATTTTAAAATTCAAATAAAATGATTTTGAACTTAATACTTAACGATTTCTTTAATATTTCTGCTGCAGGATATTTCTTCGTAATAAGGTTATGATATAATAATGTGCCTCTACCAGCGAGCAACAAATAAATAACTATATAAGCAAATAAATTATGAACAGGTTACTATTTAATATGTAGAGAGTAATCGCTCCTTCGTGTTCAAAATTACAATATTGAAAGTACATGAAGTTGCCACAATCCCAAAGAGTTCATGTAGAGAGCTGAGTTCGTTCAGATATAGAATTAGTTTCCACACCACTTTGTTTTGGACAAGAATAATTATGGTTTTAGGAAGTTCGTAGAAGAAACTGACTTTGATCAAATATAAAATTAGCCTTGGAACGAAAGCTCACCCGTCCTAACCAAATAATTTAATTGTGATCCCCAGAAAGTTCGTGGAGAAAACCGACTTCGCTTGTGTACCTGATCTCTTCACTAAGTTACACCCACTTTCAGAATTCAAGATTTCTTTTGAATTAAGCCTCGATGAAAAAGACAAACTCCACATTCATAGACACAAATACGGTGCTCCTGTATGTCTCTATGTAGCAGGCGAACACGATGAATAACGTGAACAACGCGAATAACTTCATTTGACTCTCATGTGAACAAGTAATTGGTAATTATATTTTGTGGAATAGAGTCTTTGGAAATCACGTTCTCTACCTAGTCTTTAAGTTTTCGAGAAAAAAAAATACAAGTCTTTAATTTCAGAAAAACTTTAAAATTATGTAGCTCTTTAAGATTTCAAAAAAGCGATTACTCAAAGAAATTACGTTTGAGGTTCATTAAACGGATTCTAGAAATCCAAAAGATACGGAACATAATTTTTGAAGGAAATTAATGTTCATTGAATAGATTCTGAGAATTCAAAGAACATCAAATGGTTTAAAGAACCAGACCTCACTCACGAGCTTTTGGAGACCCAAAGAACATCTAAGATGACTAATATATGACAAACCACAATTCGACAATCAAAAAATTAGCTTTCTAATATTGCTGTAGATTATAACTTCTTTGATTCAACCCATCTCTAAACTGCATAAATCCGATCAAGAAAAATGACTTTAAAAACTCGACTTTTCTGAATTCTTTACTGTCAAATGATAAAAAGTCAAAAAGTACAATATTAACATCAGGAATCTAACAAAGAGATCATCCTTAAAGTACAATCAACCAAATTCATAATCAAAAACAAATCAAGTATCTTCCCTCCAGGACCAGCAACCTTCCATCCCTCCTTCTTTCTTCACAAAATCCACCATACTTCTTGATTCCTTCTTCAACCACGAATCCAGTCACTAGTTCCTCAATCTTCATCACTGCTTAGAATTTCCCCTTCTGACAATTCGCTTTCATCAACAACTCTTTTCGGTTTCTTCGTTTTCGGTACTTCTTCTGTCTTCTCTTGCAATTTTTCTTTTTCCGGACTTGGATTTCTCTTCTTCTCTTGATTTTCCCTCGATGGCGAAAATCTCCTCTGTCCTCTACCGTAATTCGGTCTACTAGCACCATTTCTATTCTGTTGTTGTCCATTAAAATTCGATCTTCTATCCCTATTCCTATCCATGTTATTCCTGTTGTCATTTCTATATCCTCCATCTCTCACAAAAGTCTTCCTTTCTCGGTTTCCTTGATCTCTCCAATTCTGTTGTTGAGGCTGTATCTGATTCTGCTGATGTACTGGTGGCCCAAGTAGCGATGGGAAAGGAGCAGGAGGTGGTGGTGGTTCGCTCCTCTTCTAAAAAAACAAGTAAAATAAAGAAAACTAAAATTGAAAAACTCACATTCAACTGCTCAAAATGATCACTCACAATCGATATAGATACATCTATATCATTAAGTTTCAAAAGTTTCCTCTCCGCAGAAACCAAACTCTCATTCAATCCCGTTGCCAAAGCATTGAAAATAGTAGCTTTGACTCCAGATTCCACTCCTCTAAGCATCCTTTGTCGATCCGAATCTTCTTTGAAAAGTTCATTAACAAGTCTACTGGCTTGTCTAGTATTTTCCGGAACCATAACAGGCATGTTTTTCTTGACTTCCGAGTACTCATCCAAGTTCTTACAATGAAGAGCATACGGATCAGCCCACGTAGACAAGAAGTTGATCCTTTTCAATGGGATAAATGGTCTATCACATGTGTAATTTTCCATCGGCGAATTCGTTCCTAATTTCGCTTCCATCGTCATCGGAAGTACGTCGTACTGTGATGGATAACAACCACCCAATGTAAACGATCTTCTCAATTCCATCAATATAAATCCCAGTCTATTGCCACCTACAAAAGTCGGTCTTAAAGCTGCCGGTTGAAGGAATATATTTATCAATTCAGTGACATCACTTTTCGATTCTTGAAATACCCTTCTGAATTCCTTTTCTCTCAATCCACATGTCAATTCGCCTTCTATCGTCGAATACCTCGAGCAATACACCATCAACGCATCTTCCGTTTCCAATAAAACTCTCAAAATAGCCGGATGCTGCATAAACATCAAACCTAGAGCATTCTTGATCAACTTATGTCTTTCCACCAGAAAATAAGCTTTGATCTTCTCCAGCGGTATATTCATCTCCATATTAATAAACTTGTTGAAATGGTACCATGCATCAGCTCCATCAAGATAACTCATGAACTCCTCCTCCATAATTTGCTTGATCCCAAAGAATCTACAAGAATACAAAATAACATAATGAATAGGTGTCGGGAGCGTCAATTCTGGATTGACAACTATCTTAACTGGATAAAATGGATGGAAAATACTTTCTGGAGTAAAACAAACAATATTATTACTCGGTCCCATTCTCTGAATGTTGACTTCGGGGGGTGATATCATAGGATACGGCGTATACTGAGCGGTATGGTATTTCTTCCTCAACTCCATCAACAAAATACCCGTCTTGTTTTTTCCCAAATGCTTCAAAGTCGGTGGAGCTTCTTTCTTTCCCGTCATTATGTCAGCAAGGAGATCTATTTCAAATTTAGATTTCGTTAACAAATGTTGAAGCTCATATTCATTAGTATTCACTGTCCAAACGTCATCTCCATATGCTGAAAACCCCGTCTATAGGAATAAAATCAAAAACAAGCATTTAAAAAATATTCCGAAAACCTTTCTGAACCAATTCGTCAAATCTACATAGATATGAAAATAAAAACTCACGATTACATTCAACCAAAAAGGTGTTTCCTGTACTTAGTAGCAATTTCTGAAGTTCAATATCCTTCGACACTTTGTGCTTCATTGCCGTCTGTCTCCATCTATCCAACTTCCCTATTTTCCTTTTGATTTCATCTTCCTCAATCTCCAATTCATCTATAATTTTGGAAGCCACATGCCTGACATCCGCAGGTTGCGGAACTGATCGAATTTTTTGAATGCAAGTTTCATCTGCACCAAATCCATCTAGCAGTTTCTCGAAAGCATAGTGCTCAACAGATCGAAAAGACTTGTCTTTCACTTCAAAGATGCATTTGTAATAATTACTTAGTGGTCTTAGGATTCCCTGAAAGAAATAAATTCATATACGTAATTTCTTTTAAACTAGAATCCGTATACAAAAACTCACAAATAAACTCATTATATGCGAACTCGCAGTAATTTTCATCGGTTGATCATCCATATCCGTCGACAATCCTTGAAACGTAAATTCCTTGTTCTTCAACAACTTCAACCTTTCATTTTCATTAGCTTCAAATCTCAAATACATCAACAAAAATCCCACTTGGTTCTGTCCAATTGCCTTCGGTCTCACATGCTCATTCAGCATCCAATCACTGAGATCCTGCATTTTGTAATTTCCGGCCTTATAGAAATCCAAAAACGCCCTATCTGACATTCCTATTCCCATTTCCGGATCTTTCTGATCACAAACTATCAATAATGCGTCATTAGTTTGCTTCAAATTACCTTTGAAGTTCTCATCCTGTTCTGCCCTAATTTTAAATCCTTCCAGAAGAAACGCCTGTCTCCAGTTCTGTATATACGGAGCCAAAGACGTCAGATCCTGCCCCGGGGGTAAATTTCCCTCTATCAATTGCAGTGCTCTCGCAACCACACCTGTCGGAGGAATTGACAACAAATCTATCAAATGCTCTTCATGGAGTTGCAATTGCGTAAGAATCCTCGAATAAGCATAATGAATCACGCTGGGGAAACTAGAAACCACATCAATAAATCTCTTTAATCAAGATTACGAATATAAACCTACCGTTTCCCGTCGTGTTTCAGGGTGGAGGAGTATCCCGGATGAAGCAAATCCTCCTCATCTCCTATGAGGACGACTTTGGCCAGGTCTATCTGCCCACTGGCTTCCTGTCCTGATTCCATCTGAAGTGATTCGTATTATACTTCTAGTATCATACAAAGAATACTACATGGGCTATACATTTGTATATAAACGAATATAAACCTTCAAAATCATCTCTTAGATAATCACTGGAATAAAACCAGTTCCAACTCTCACCGTAATAGTCAAATTATATTTAACGTCAATTACATACCGGAATGTAGACATCAATTAAATAAACAATTTGCACAGAAAATAAAGGCAAATTTGGGATAAATCTTAGGTAAGTAAAACTCATACATAATATCAGAAAAAAGTTATAAAAAATTTAAAAAAGCAAAAATTCAATGATTTTCCATTTCCCCCTGATTTCAATTTTTTTAAAATCAATCAAAAAATATAAAGTTAATTTTGAAAATCAAAAAAGAACCCAAAAAGGAGGGAAAAATAGAAAAATCACCAACCTTTGTTCCAATTTTAAATTTCTTATATTAATATCACTGATAAAAGTCTATATAAATAAAATCTTTAAACCCTCATCAGATGGCTGTTGATATCAATGATCATGTTGATATTAATATAAAAGCGACACTAATGTCAATACTGGTGCTAATATCAAAAGGAACATCGATATTAACAATGGCGCCAATATTGAGATTAATATCCCACATCTGTACTAAATCCAATATCAATACTGACACTAATATCGACATTGATGTCAATATTACCACCATTACCAATACCAACATTAACACTAATATCAATATTATGGCTTTGTCTCTTCAATTCAATGGCAAACCAAATAGTACCCTCATTTCCTGACCATTTTCCTTATCAAAGACCCTCCCGCAGAACTATTACTAGTCGATGGGTGTGGATTTCCATTCGCATCTCCGTTCATTTGGACGAGTTTCTCTGATTTTTCGACAATCTTCGCATTTAACGAAGCCAGGTGATCTGACATTGCTCGGATCTGTTCATCATAACTTCGACGAGTAGTTTCAAGCTCGTCTTTTAGATCTTGAATTTCGGAGTCCTTTGCTTCGATCACCGACTTTAACTCATTCTTTTCAATATCCAACTTTTGGAGGACCAGAGTCATGTCGTCAATCTGAAACTCATTCCACAATAGTACACTTTAAAGCAAAAATTCCATCTAGGACTAAAAATCTCTCTCTAATTTTCACCAGTATTTATAAAGCAAACTCACTTCCTTCCTGTACCTCGCCACCGTTCCCTTGACATTCTCCAGTTCCGAAACATTTTTGTTGATTTCCTCACAAAAATAAAACTCCAGTATAGAAAAATCATCCAATGTCTGTCCCTTAATAATATTACTCCTCATTTCATTTATATCCATCATCGACTTTCTTAATACTTCCATTTCTCTTTCTAGTACAATTACTTTCTTTTCGTTATTTTCTATTATAACATTCTTCTCTATCAACTCCTTCTTCATTTTATATAACTCCTCATTTTGATTTTCTTCCTCCTTTTTCTTCTCACATAATTTAACTTTAAAATCATTCAATTTGGAATTATACTCTTCTATTATACTCGCCTGTTTCTCCAAGACCGACATTTTCTTCCCATCATTCTTCCCTTCACTTTTTCTTCCTAGGAAATTCAGAACAATATTCTCCATCAAATTCCTGTCTTCAAATATCGAATAAATTTTCCCAATAACTTGCACCAGTTGCAAAAATCCCTTTTCTATAGCATCATTCAATCCTCTCAGTTTCTTCGAAGCTGTTGGAAGATGATTTTCTATGAAACTTTTCTTCCCAAATACATCTTTCAGTTTGTGGAAAACTTTCTTCAATTCCACGAGTTCCCCTTGAATGTTGAATTCCTGTTTGTCCAGAGAAAGAAAAAAATAAACTAATTTCTGGAGACATTGAATAAATATTTTCTCATATTGCGAATTCAGCTGATCCAATTGAGGGGTACACCAAGGGGCATCGCACTCTTTCCTTATACAAATATTCAGATGACATATCAATTCATTCTAAAAATCACTCTTAATTTTTAAAATCCACATCAATCCTTACCATAGACGTATGTAAAACAAAAACAAATTTCTCCTTAATTTCACTTAATTTTTCTTTGATCTCAGAAATTGAACAAGTATCGTTTTCTTGTAATCTCATCTGAACAACAGCCATCGAAGAATTCAAATCCCTCATTTCCTCCCCTATCCTTCCACATTCAATTCCAAATAAATGTATCCCTTCCGGAACAGATTCCAACGTAGCATCACAAGGATAAATTGTCGATCTTGTATCCGCTTGCGAGAAGATTTGATTCAAACTTTCCAATCCCTTTTGACAATTTTCAAGCAACTTCAATATCAACTCTTTTGTTGACTCCTCTTCTATATCGTTCCCATTCGTAATCAGTTTTTTAAATTCCTCATCTTCATCCTCATCCACACCTCCTTTCGCCGTCTTTTCTATCAATTTTTTCTTCATCAATTCATTTTCCGCTTCGAGTTTCTTGACAATCGTACTAAATTCCATTACAACGGTCTCATGTTGCTTTTCCATATCATATAATTGCGTATGTAAGTGTGCGTTTTCAACCAACTTCCTCTCCAACTCCTGTTCCAAGACCAATTGAGAAGAATTAACAGGCACATCTGACGTCGTCGGTTCCATCGCCGGAGACCCGAAAAGTCTCAAATTCGCTTCCTTGTGTTTCTTCTTCGCCTTCGCTTGGGCAAACGTTGCTGTAGTTGCGTCCAAATTATTCTGTAAATTCTCTACTCTCTTTGACATCTGTTCGTTTCGAAAACTCAAGGATTCGTTATCCGATTTTAGTTTCTTGATGACGTCAGTTTTCTTTTGAATATCCTCTTCCAAAAGACCATTTTTGTTACGCTCCTCTTCAAGCTTCTCTCTGAGAGCCGGGATCTCATTTCGTAACTAAAAGTCCATATATATGTATAGATTGAACATTAGTGGGTTAACATTGGTACCAATGTAGGTGACTTTCATATCAATGTCTTCAATACTGATATTATTATCTTTAACATTAATACCGTCGCTATATAGACCAATATTGATATAAAAAAAACAAACCAACCCTCGCAAACTCTAAGGACAGTTTTTGGTATTTTTGATCGGCATTTTCGTCCGTCATCTGCCCAGTCCAAAATTAAAACATTAACCAATTTCAAAGAACAAAGATAATTACGCGACAAAAACGCACAGAAACCACCGTCCATAAAGGCCTGATTATTCATAAAATACAAGGCAAAAAATGTCAAAATTCATAAATGAGACCATTGTGCAAAACATCCTCAAAGAAGATCATTTTGTTGATTGTGCTTTACCGCAGAATTTACTGCAAATCCAAGTTCCAGTTGGCGGACTGCTCATTCCAACACAGAAAGTATGATAACCTCGATCACAATTATCACAACACATCATTGCATCCTGCAAATTAAGAGTTATTGACTCAGTCATGAGACCCAGATCACTTTGATGGAACAAAATTATCTAATTCCGTAATGTTTCCGTGATAAAATGTCTATTCTCGGCAAAAAGGAAATTCACATTCATTTTAAATCTTTCAATTTTCATATGAAGTGTTCAACTAACCTCATTATCTGGCTTCATGCATACCGTACATCTCTTGCAGTCGATACAGGTCCATTGATAAGTCCTGACGACTTGAACCATGTTCGGATTCATGTCTATACAACTTGGATGAAAATGACTCAAACAAGAATTACACTGAAGCAACATCGGCTTCTCTGTATCGATCCCTGATGCACAGACTCCACATTGAGCATTTACCTAAAAACATAAATACATTAGCTTCTGTTAATAAAGAGTTTCAACCAACATTGGATTGGCGACGAGCGTTCAGCTGCGCAACAATCTTGGCCTGAGTTGAACTAGGGGAACCGATCCCTTGATCATGCATGATATTCGTTGATCCCTGAATTTTCAGATTTAACAACCTTTCAACAAACCTCCAAAAACTCTCTTTGAAATCAAGTAACATTCCAGATAAATCCAAAAATAAACTCACCTGTCTCTGGATATTCCTCTTTTCTCTGTTTTTCTCTTCATCGATTTTCCTCTGGAGTTCCTGATCAGAAACCACGGCACTCGGAGGAGAGTGAGCTCTTTTGACGATCGGGAAGATTTTCTCATTTTCTAGTACAGTGAAAATAGGAAGTTCCCGAAGTTCTTCCGGAGTGTATCTCTTGTAGTAATTCGTGTATTGTCCCTGAATAAGAGCTACAGGATAAGGAGCTGGGCGAGTGTATTCCGGCTTCATTTTCTTGACTTTATTCATCGGCATGAAGACTATTTGAGTATGGTGATCGTAGAAAGATTTCACTCTGATGGAAGAATTCAGTTCTTTGTTAAACTCAGCGACAGCTTTCAGAGCATCCCCTCGCATCTCGGCCAGTTTTTCCTTGTTATTCGCCAACTAAAACCAAAATATACATTAGTGCCATTCACACAAATAAGAACCATCCATATTGGCGTTCATATGGACACCATTAATACGGACGTTGTCGATATTAATATAAACAAACTCACGGCTTCGAGTTTCCGTTGTTTTTCGAGCATCTCGCTCTTGATCCTGGTAGCGACGCATTTTGTATACTCCGTGTATATGTCGGCATACTGAGAAGCCATCAACTGGTGCACCTCGTTCGCCTCAAGGACGGTCATATTGTTCGCCAAATGTTGAGGCATCTTTATGTTTAGCTCCTCCATGACGTACTTCCGTTCTTCGTGTTCCATCGGCCGTCGAGTGAGGTCGGGGTACTTGCGTTTGAAGGAGGTTACTCCGAGAAGCTGAGCTATTTGTTCCTGGAAAATTAAATTAATTAATCGAGTTGGAACTAAAAGTTTATGGAATTTTCTCGAGACAAATCTCTGGAATCCTAAAATCTTCCATCCGATCCTCGAAGATCTCAGACTCTTCCACAGAATCCAGAGAACTTGAGTTCCAAATAACTTGGTTGATGAATAAAACCGAATTTATCATATAAATCCCGCTTACTTGGACAAAGTACTTTTTCCCGGATTTCAGGGGCCACTCGTACTCGACGATTTCGGAAGGATGCATTTCGACGTGAACGACGTCGGCCGGGAGCGGTCTGCTGCCGAAGCTTTTCGATTTCCTGCTCGATTCTCCTGCAAAAGTCAAATCTAACAAACTTCCATATAAACAAAGCCTACCATTAGAGCTGTCTTGAGTGTTTTCGTCTCCCGGATCGACATCCTCGGTCATCGACAACTGAGTCGACTCGTCTTCTAGTCCTGTGATCGTGAGTTCTGCTTCCGATTCCATCATCCTAGGGGGTCGGCAGAGGAGGATAAATCGGCAAAAACAAGCGCGCAAGAAAGGAGCGCTTTTTTCGTCTCGAGACCCGCGCCAGGAAGAGAGGAGCGGAGAGCGCTTTTTCGTCTCGGAATCCGCGCGAGGGGCGCAGAAAAGACTCTTCTTCTCGAGACATATCTAGAGTAATTTTTCCCCACTTTTACTCCCCAAATAAGTAAAAAGAATAGTGCTAGATAAGTGTACTTCATTCTTTGTCTGAAAACTGCAGTTTTAGTTTGATAAAAATCCCCTTGAATAAGCCTGCCTAAAGTTCGAGGTGTTCTTTCTTTATACAAAATCTACTTCCTTTGATAGTTGTTCCTGATAAATAGCCATATTCGTATTATTCACAATTGTTCGAGATCTCAAATAAATAAATCCCAGACCTCCTTGATTCTAGAGGGTATCCATCCTTAACTCCCACAACCAAAATAATATGCACTCCATACCGAAATCCCGATTCAATCAAATAATCTTTGTCGAGCCAAAATTAAACAATTTTATTTCCGAGACCGAAAGACGTTGAATCTTCGTGAAAAAACAATCACCAAGAGGAAATTCCAAACATCGAGAACACGAAAATAACAACACAAACCCCCTTGAAACAAAAAATGGCCCATTTCGTCAGATCGAGCAGACAATTTCTCAAGTTCTTCATACAAAAGTAAAAAGATACGAAATATTACAAAAAATAAACATAAACCCGACAATTTGCAAAGCAAACAGTTCGATTTCAGGGATTCAGAGGCTCGGGGTTTGTGGAAACAGGAACCCTGAAGCCAAAGATCTTTCGAAATTCCCAAAACAGAATTTTAAAATCTCCGACATCGGGGATTCTGTAACAGGAGCTTCAGCGTCAGGAGTTCCTGGGACGGAGAACTTCGGGTTTCGGCCAGGCTGTTTGGGAAAGCTTGGCCTTCTCCTCTCTCCGCATCTTCTGACTCCAGCCCTTCTCTCTGGGTTCCTTCGAAGGGTCCTCACTCTTCACAACCACGGTCTCCGGAGGTTCGTTTTCTTTGGCAGAGGACGGATGGGGCTCCACGGGTTCGTGAGAGTACGGTATCTTCTGCTGGGGTCGGAAGTACTTGATGACGCCCTTTCTGCACCTTCTGGGGACGAGGAAGTACTCGTATTGAGGAAGCTCCTGCTTCACGTACTGACTGGGAGGCTTGGGAGTTCCGTCGGGGTTGAACTTCGGCGGGTCGTGGAGGTTCAGAGCGAGGTCGTAGCGGGCAGGGAAGGGCCCTCGGGCAGCCTTAATGGGCTTTCCGTAAATATCGTACTTCTTCTCCTTAGGAGTGTTCGCTTCCTTCCACTTCTTGTACTCCTTGTCCGCCTTGTTGAACATCCTGACGTTGAACTGGGCCTCGGGTCGGGGCTCCGTCTTGATGATGTAGCCTCGTTTTAGGAGCTCGAATCTGGTGCTCAGGTGGATCTGAAAGTATAGTTTTTAAATCTATATCAGTGTTTGATTTCCAAATACTAGATACCCCTCATCCTCGGGTAATTTCGAAACTCATATATCGTTTAAAGGGAAAAACGCACGTAATTCTTTCTCTTCATGGCATCTTCGACTTCGGGTCCGATCATCTTCATCTGGGGGTTCTTGCCCCTGATCTCCTCCTTCCCAGGGAGCTTCGCGATGTACCTCTTGATGGGCGGCTTATTGAAGTTCGTCGAGCAATCCTCCTCGGGGATCTCGATCTCCTCGGCCTTCGTCATGATCTTAGACGAATATCGTTTCGAAAAAGTCGTCATCTCTCGTCGATGAATTCAAGGAAAAAAACGATTCGGAAAAACTGAAAATTCGAAAAACGCTTGTCTGTCGGATTTTCGCGCTCTTTTTCGTTTTTCGCATGTCGCGGCCAATTCCCGCATGTTGCGCGAAAAATGGTTCTTATGCATCTCGAAATCTCTTTCTGATCCCTTCTAAACCCATATATCCGTCTTAAATTACTTTTCCTTTCATCACACTCCAACCCAGATGGTTGTATCTGTGGTTTTCATATATGAATCAACAGTTTCGCAATTTCCTTGGACTTAAAACTCCGATTTTCTTCGATTCTTTGCTATGAATAATGTTTATGTATGAAACCTCGTTTTCAGTTGCCAGATGTCAGTCCCAGATCCCAGTTTATTGTATGGAAAAGAATATGAAACTTTGTACAAAATTTGGAATGATTTCAACACGATCGCCGAAGAGGGGGAGGAAGTGAGACCTTCTAACGGCGTTTCCCCGACTTTGGATGAGCTAAAACAATTCTTCAATCAGAAAGTCACCTCCAAGGAATTCAGAGAAAGGATGTATTTCTTCAACGGAACCGTCTTCCGTGGATATGAAGCTGATCAAGCGGAGTTCGATTTCGAAACAGAGGACACGGAAGACTCTGGAGTTGAGGAAGCCCAGACTTCCCGAGTCCCCACCTTCACAACCGACACGGAATCTGACGAAGAAACCCTCAAAGAGGTGATAATTACTTCGAAACTATCTTTAAAGATTTTTGACTTTTCTACTTTAGGCAGAGGAACAGAATCTTGTTTTTGAAGAGTTTTCGAAGAAAATAGAGGAATTTCTCGAAGAGTCTTACAGAAAGTTCCCTCCGAATGAAAGTGAATTGAAAAAAGAAAAGAATGATATTAAAGGAGCCGAGTTGTACGAGAATGTCCAGGAATTCATCAAAGCTTCTGACGAGAGGATGAAGAACTTGGAAAGAATCTCTGATTTTTCGGATAATTCTCCTATCCCCGGAGAGAGACCAGAACACAGTAACTTCTGTGATAATCAAGAGACCGATTCTCAAGATGGGAATATTTTGAAGAAATGGATCATATTATTGGGCGAGTCCGAGTTTGAAAAAAGTCCATCCGCTAGTGTTGTTTCAAATTCAAATTTGACCTTTGCACAGGTTTGTTTTTTGTTTCTTCCACTACATCCCAATGTTTTCAAAAGTCCAAATGATTCTGATCAGAGTACTAGTTTAAATCATTTGTATTTCAGAAACTCAGTCAGAAAAAGAAGAAAATAAATGTAAATGTAAAGGAAGAAAATAGTGACTCTTCGTGTACCGCAGCTGCAAATAAAATCGAAGCCATACG
>VOSG01000362.1:13578-24557 GCA_009761265.1 Halicephalobus sp. NKZ332
TGTGAATTAACTTTTATTCTTTTCAGAAGTACCGTCCCGTGTCCCAGCCTTTCGTTCGACGTAAGGTGGCAAGCTCAAAAGTGATCGAATCCGACGACAGCTCCTATCACAACTCCATCAATGATGAACTCGACTTTGGGACGTTGGACTATGAAAGTGGGTCAAACTCTGAAAGACCCAGAAAGAAGGGAAAAAGTGTTTTTCAAAGAAGATCGTACAGTAATATGGAGAAGGAAATACGACGACTCCGGGATCCCAAGGACGAACCCATGAAGGAAGGGAGAAGAAGGACTCAGAACAGCACTATCAACAGGAAGCCCGGCTTCCCAGAGTTTCCAGATGAAGTGTTGACAGAGAGGATCGTGGAAAAGATGTTCGGGAAATTCACAATGGCAAAGACGAAAATCTTCAATCCTGGTCCTAACGGTGACGAAGTGCTGATAAGGAATAAGGATAGAGAGGCGTATCGATACGTAGAAGGGAGGATGATAGAGGGATACAAGGTTTTCACTTGTCCATATTGTAAGATGTTTAAGAAGTCTGTTAGGGCGATTTACGAGTTAAAGACCTCTTATTTGAGGTACGACGAGAACCACATCGAGGGATGTCCCATGGTCCCGTGGCCGCTTTAAAGTTTTTTTTTGTAATTTTTCGGAAAAGTTATTTTTGTTAATGTTTTGGGTTAGAGCTTTCAAAAATTCAATAAGTCTTTCTAAAAGAAATCTAGAATCGGGATTCTGGAATTTCAGGGAAATCTGGCAATACGTGTTGAGACGGTTTTGTAAAAATTTTCACTTGTGCTTTTGTAATGATGATAAAGAGATGATTATCAGAATGAGGATATGGATTTTTCTGCATGAGGATTGCAGAAAGCTATTGGAATTCGCGTTGAGATGATTTCGCAAGATTTTTAAATCTCATTAATACCTTGGTTGCATACATTTATGGCGACGGTTGTCCGAAGAAGGGAAGGAAATCGGAGATCTCTTTAGAAAAGACGGCCTTGAACTGTCCACCTCGAGAAAATCGTCTTCTACACGTGTCCAGTTTTTCCTTTTCGGAATAATATTTTTGTTGAATTAATCCAAAAATGAAATTAGTTATTCTTATTACTATATTAACTACAGTATTCGGACAGAGAGAGGGGGATGAGAGGAGCTGGACAGATGAAGATGGAGTTGAAGTCGAAATAATCAAAAAGATCTCTGGTTTGTTTTTGTTTTCTAATATATTCGAAGTTAATTTATATAAAATATCATTTACGAATATGATTAAAATTGATTTCTAACTAGTATTACACTTAAACAAATTAATTTTTAAAATAATTACTTTGGATGATATTATTTTTAATATAAAATTCTTTCTAGATTCCAAATGCAAGATCAAGTCTCAAGCTGGAGATCACGTCGAACAGTACTTCAAATTGACAGATTCCGAAGGAAAAGTAGTAGGGTCTAACTTCGGAAAGAAACCTTTCACCTTCATCCTCGGACATGCCCAGGCGATGAGAGCGATGGACTCCGCGATGAGAGACATGTGCGAAGGTGAGCAACGAAAAATCGTCATTCCTCCAGAAGCCGTGGACGACGATGAACGGCCGAGAGGGGTTTCCGAAGGAGAAACGATGCATTATTTCGTGGAATTGAAGAAAATCTTCCGACCAAACCCTGGAGAGAAATGGATCGAGGATGACGGACTTTCGATCGAAGTCACGCATGCCATTGATGAAGAAAACTGCAAAAAGTCTGAGCCCGGAGACACCATAGAACAACACTATACAGTACACCTCCAAGACGGTTCTTTCGTGGATTCCAGTATCTCCCGAGGAAAACCTTTCGTTTTCGTCCTAGGACAACGTCAGGTGATCCCGGGTATGGACAGGGCAATGACGGGCATGTGTGAGGGCGAGAGAAGAAAGGTCGTGATTCCCCCCGAGGCTGCCTACGGAGAGAACGGCCGACCCCCCAAGATACCCCCGAACTCCTACCTTTACTTCGACATCGAGCTCTTCAAACTCACAAAAGCCGAAAATAAAGAAGAACTTTGATACAAAAATGTTGTTTTGAAAACTAAATTCAAAAATAAAAATTTCTATGAAATTTTTTATAACTCTTGTGACTAACTGATTCAGAAAAATTAACAAAATAAAAAATCAAAAACACCAGTCAAGAATGGCAGTTTTTTCTTGGAGATCCATAAAAAGAAGTAAATTTCGCAATGTTCTTAACATTCGTCTGATTCAGGGTCCGCATATTCATCTTTGTCCGCTTCGGAGCCAACTTCCCCATCTATCCGTTTTCTAATTAGGAAACAATTTTTCTTCTGCTCTAGAATCCATATATTCACACAATAATCCATCCATTACCTCCTCCATCCAGTCCAGGACTCTCCCCTATTAGGATATCTTGGCTGTCCCTGTCTAGCGGGATCATGCCACGGGAGAGCCCCATTCGCAGGATAGTTCACCGCAGGTCTGTACCTCTGCATGGGATTCCCATACTGTTCCATCGGATTCTGCTTAACTTGACAATTCTGCGGTCTCCCAAAGAACCCTTCCGAGGGTCCAGGGGTGGGACTCGGTCTCCTAGGGGAACCGAAGCCCCCGTGATACCCTGGTCTCCTAGGTTGCATCTCAGGATATAGAGAGGGTACTTGCAATCTTTCCGGACTCAGGCTTCTCCAGGAAGTCCTAGGGTCTCTCAAGGGTACAGGATCTCTCAGAGGTATGGGATCTCTCAGGGGTACAGGATCTCTCAAGGGTAATAGATTCTTCTGAGGTACAGGATTCCTTTGAAGCAGGGGTTCTCTGTAGGGTACAGGGTCTCTCTGAGGTAGGGGATCTCTATAAGGAACAACATCTCTCTGAGGTAGAGGGTCTCTATAAGGTACAGAGTCTCTTTGGGGCATAGGGTCTCTGTGGAGTACAGGGTTCGGGTTCATCAAAGGAGGTGGAGGTTCTTCGTCAATTATATATACATAATCAATGGTTTTTGGTTTTTTATTTTTTCCTGGTGACTCTTCTGCTGGTCTTTTCGATGGTTTCTTTTCAACTTCGGAATCTTGTTCTTCATCTTCAACGACTTCCCCATCTTCGAGATTCTGGTCTTTTGGACTACTTTTTTTCAGATTAGGTTTTAAATCGGGTGAATTGGTTCCAGAATGAGACTTTTGCGGAGAGTTGATTAGATTCAAAATAGTTTCTCGAGGAGTCTGGGATCCTTCCGACTTTCCGTTCAAGATAATACCATCGACAACAGGAGAATTGACATTAGAATTCATATTGGAATTGAGACCAGAGCTCATATTGGAATTGGGATTATGGTTCATATTGGAATTGTTTAAAATCTTTTTCGATTTCCTCTCCGTAGACTTCAGGTGTTCTTTGTACGTGTCCCTTTCGTGAATCACTCTTTTATGAATTTTCTCGATTTCTTTCAACTTTGAATCTGTTTCATTGTACAGTCGTTGAAACTAAAAAATTCCAGTTCCCGACGTTTTTTATTTTTATATAAAAACTCACATTTTTGGAATCTTCTTCGACCTTCTTCTTCATTTCCCTCGTAGCTTTCAGGTCGTCCAGAACATCATCGAGACATTTTTTGGTTGCTTTGCATTTCGGACAAAGAAAATCCTGTGTGATAATCTGCTGATTCCTTTTATCCACCAATTCATCATACTGTTGTTTAATGAATACTCTATCTTTTTCGACTTTTTCTATTTTAAGTTGCACTTTCTCCAGCTGTTTAATCATCTCGTTTATTTCATCGTTCGCGATTTTCACAGCGGTCTTGGCTTTCGTTGTGGCCACTTCATTGCTCGCCACGGAATCCCTCATCTGCTTCTTGTCTTCTTCTGTCGTAATCCGCAACTAAAAACATACAAATCCATGTCCATTAACGTAAATAAGCACACAAAACACATCTGCACGTGTAAAAGTGTGTGGATACACGTGAACACAAGTGTATGGTCTATGGAGATATGAACGTAAATGTACAAACCTCTTCAAGACGTTCTGCGAGTTCTTTCCTCCCATTTGCAAATACTGTCACTAAGTTGGCTATAATCCGTTTGAATTCACTATGGTTATCTCGATGTTCTATTCTGAAAATAAAAATAATCATAATTAAGTACTACAAAGTAGGAACCGAAGTGAATCAAAATGGATATTAGGGATTTGTTAAAAAGTAAAATTCCATATATGAAAATCCTTGGGAAATTAGAATTGACATGGAATTTGTTGAAAATTACATTGAAAGTCAATATGCAGAGATCAATACAAGTAGGAGTAACTTACACCAGCATCTTCACTTTGTGACACAACTCCTGAATCACCTGTTTCTGTTGCCTCCTGGAATTCTCGCTTTTTTCCAGAGCTCTCTGTTGACGTGCATTGAGTTCTTGGGCGATCCGGAGCCGAAGTATCAGTTGCTCCTTTGTCAAATCACAAAAACTGAAAGAAAAGTTAACTTTTTTAAAAGAGAAAGTTTCTAACTCCGTGGACGACGTCGGTGGATTGCTGGTCTCATCCAAGATGGCACTTTCGAGACATAACTGTTCCAGTTCATCGGTCTGGGATCCATTTTCGACGAAGTTTCTCGGAGAGATTTGTTTAGGAATTAACTTTTTAGTCTTTTTTCCCATTAGCTAGCATTTGACATTAATGTACAAAACTGAAAGTTCATATATGAGTTTTAAAGAAAATAAGAAACTCACTGGATCAAAGTTCTCTTTCATATATCAAACTCTGGAGAAAATGCTCAGACGAAACACGACCACACCTGAAACAGAAAAACGAGAAAGAATGGCAGAAAACTGGTCTGCAGCGTGCGAGGAAGGAAGAGAAACACTGGCCAGATGGAGAAAAGACTGGCCAGCTAGAGGAATCAATAGAGAAATTTCTGTTTTGTTAAAGAAATTACCCAAAAGTTGTTTTGACAATTACTTGGAAAATCATCTAAATAATTCAAAACTTATTCTAGAAAGATTGAAATAAAAGGTGTATCCGGAGTTATTGCTGCTTGAATCAATGCTCAGTTTCAGATAATTTTAATGCAAGATATTTAGTTGAAATAATATTTCTTGATTTTTTTAATTTAAAAAAATATATTTTAAAAGAAACAAGAATTGAAAAAGTGATCCTGTAACGAAGATTTAAAAGTTTGCGTTCATATAGTTCTGTGCAAGTTCGAAACCTTTTGACAAATTGTGAAAAAATTGAAAATTTCGTACATTCTTCCATTGTCTCGGAAAATCAGAACAAAATTCCCTAAAGTTAATTTCTATTGTCTCTTGAATTTGCAGTGATTGAAGGATTTTTTTATTAAAATGAACACAATCTTGGGTGAAAATTTTTATATATGTTGGGAAACTATGTACATTAAAAATTGACATTTTAGTATGTATTGAAAAGCTTTTTGTATAGACCAGAAAACGAAAGTTTTTATACATATGAAAACAAAACTGCACTTTCTTGGTGGAATACGGTAGTTTCGTCACCATATCATTATTATTGTTTTGAGACACTAAAGCATCATTTATTCTATATTCCATAAAGTCTACGTGCTTTGTTATGCATTTAGATGATCCTTGTCAAAAACGGATCAAAAGTCCCAGGATCTTGACCGGATGTCGTTTTGTCGTCATTTTTTCCTTCCAAGCTGTCATATCCAGGAGTCCATGGAGGAGTATAAAAACGACTGGAGAACTTCTGAAAAGTCTGTCAACCGCATCCCTGGACCCGGTTCCGCTTGGGGGTGACTTTGGAGACGTCAGTTTCGTTTAAAAAAATATTGAAAATAGGTTTTTTGGAATAAATATCGAAATAACTTTTGTAAATATTGAAAATTGGTTCCTCAAATACATATTAAATTCCTTGAGAGTAAAAATTAAAAACAGTTTCTTCGAAATAAATATAGTGAATAGTTTTTTAAAGTAAAAATTAAATAAATACCGGAGACAACTTTTTCGAAATAATATTATGAGAAAGTTGTTTGAAATAAATCTAAGGAAAAATTAATTTAATATTACTTTAGTAATTAATATGAATGGAAATTTTCTTTTAGAGGATCCTCTGACAAGATTCTATTTTCTTGTTAGATTTTAATTTTTAATAAAAAAAATAACTGTTGGAATTTGTCTCGAAAGGAAAAATTATTCCTCTAGGATTACTATACAGATACCTCCGAATTCCCCCAAGTCATTTCTTTTTCGAACTTATCTTGAATGGGAAGATAATTTCTAGGGTTACTGTAAAAACAACTCTATTTTTCCGGAAAAAGTTGCGAAAAAGTTTTAATTCAGGAAATACGTCTTTCTTTAATGAATTCAGAAGCCGTCATCCAAGCCCGTTCCGCTTCTGAATACCGTAATCCATCATGTTTCAGTTTATATTTGGCCCATATATGACCTTCCGAAAAGATATTTTGATGTATAGAATGACGTTTAAAAAAGTAAACTTCAAAAATTACGAAACTCCATGGAATTTGAAAAGATATAAAATGCTTCCAAAGTTGCAGAAAATAAAAATAAATTTGTGACGTGTGGTGGAGGCTAGAAATTTTAAGAGATAATTTAATGTTTTTAAGGATAGGAGATATCTAGAAGTTTTCGAGGTTAGGATATCCCATAAAGGTTTGAGGAATTATGAAATCCCTCAAGTGGTGGTGGATTTTAATTTATACGAAGTTGTTCCAAATTTAGAAACCTCAAAAAAGATAACTGGAATATTCATCGAGTTTTTTCTATAATTATCATTTTTGGAGGAAAACGTCAAATTTGAAAACCTCGGTCTCAAAACTACTTTTTGTAGCATTTTATTTTTTTAATTTTATTTTCCCGGAAAATATTTACAGTACTTTTGAATCATTTTATTCTTTATTATAATTTATTATTTATCCTAATGGACTGGAATTTGGTTTTATAATCATCACATCACTTTTGTTATTTTTTGAATTAACATTTCCGTCAAAAAATCCCAAGGTTTAATTTATTTTAACCAATTATGAAATGACATTCTAGACTTTTTCCGAATCTTTCTTATTCAACATTTCCCAATAAATACGAATTTCAAAGCTTTAATTTTGTATATTTCGAAATAATTTTATTTTTCTTGTTTATTTTTGAGAAAACCCAAAAATTAATAATTTTCGAAAATAAAAAATAGCTTTTAGAGGAAATTAATTCTGTATGAACGGAACACCCAAATTTGAAAACCATATTGACATTGTATTCTGATACCAGAGTTTAAAAGTTAATTACTCTGAGACAGAATGTCAAGGTGTTTATTTAGATTAGTGTCTGAACACAATCCCAGTTTGAGTTGAATTAATACTAGGACGGAATGCCAAATTTCTCAAACATTTTGGTACTGGAATAGAACACCAGAGATTGGGAGTCGGTGTGTTCTAGGAAAAGGGTTTTTGAGGTTTTGTTTTTTGAAAAATGCTCCGAGATTAATCATTCTTTGCCTTGAAAGTATTTTTTCTAGTAAGTGTCTAGATAAATGAAATTCAGTAATATCCACTGGATTTGTACTAGTTCTAAGTTCAACAGTAACTTCTTTAAAATGTTTCAGGTTTGTAGTTTTCTAGATTAAGGAGCTACGTCTTTGTGGAGTAATTTCCATTTGTAGTCGGTCTTTTAAACAAAACAGTGAGTATCTAAATAAAAAAGCCACCTCATTTTGAGAAATTTTTATTTGTAGTTTATTTTCGTCACTTTTCCACCTTCCGGTTGTCACAAGTACAAAAAAAATTCCACCTGGACATTTTTCTTCTTTTTGGCTTATTTTTATTTCACTTAATAAATTTAAATGTAAACAAGAACTGCTGGATTTTTCAATTACTGTCTCGGTAAATCAAAAAATATGCCAATTAAATTTTAAATTGCTCTTTGTCCTCAGAACAACTACTCAGTACGGTGGAGATTTGAGTAGGAGTTTGATTTTTGATTCCAAAACAAAAAAGTTCTCAATATTAATATGAGTTCCGAGTAGGGAATTGAGGAAGTAGTTCCATTTTTCCATACGGTAGGAGTGACTTAAACTCTAGGTTTCAAAGTGAGAGGAGAATTTATTATGTAGTTGTTTTTCAATTGAAAACTCTAAATATAGCGATCCTCTAATGACTTTCAGAAAATAGTAAATTTGAAAATTTAGCAATTTAAAATATTTTCGATTATATTATGGATCCTGAGCAGAATTTCTGAGAAGTAGTAACCTTTCAATGATTTTTGAAAGGGCTCATTAAAATTTGAAACTTCGTTATTTTAATATGATGAGGCCTTTTTTCGGTGTCTATAACTCAAAATCGTCTGTTTCGAAAAACTTCAAACGAGTACTTCCCGAAAAACATAATTTTTATCTTTTGACTTTTTTACTAATTTTAGAATGCTCACAATTTTTTACAATTTTTCTTCAGATTTTTGGAATTGTATTTTCATTAAAAAGTCCCCCAAGTAGTGTTCCTGACACGAATGATGTTATTTGACAAAAACTTTGACCAATAGTTTTTATGAAACATTTATGACAGGAGCATTTTTATTAAATTTCCTCATTTCTTACTGAAATCTGTTACTTTTTAAAAATTAATTTCCAGAGACCAAAGTTTTTGAAAAAATTGTTTTACTTTTTTGAGATTGTATTCCAAATTAAAATCTTTTTAAAACAGTTACTTAAATCATTTTATCACGAGTTCTATTAAAGCTCTCCAATATTCCAGGTGTTCTGGTTTTTTATTTTCCAATTACTGCATGACGCGTTCTAATCTATTACTTTTTGATTAAATCTTTTCAGAACTAAGAAATCTGATGTCCCGGTTAATTCTGCAAATTTTTTCTCTTCTTTGTGTACTGTTTATTTCGTCCAGAGCCTTTCCCACGAGGCAAGTGACTCAGATCGTCGACAATGGGGAGGGATTGTACCTTATCAGATTCCGACCGACCCCGGAGAGCATACCGTATTCCAACGATTATCTCAGCAGATCCTACTTGTTTGATTTTGTAAGTTGAGCTCCAATTACCCCGGTGGTTCTGTAGATACTCTATGTGGCCTATAATAGCCCCACTTCATTCCAATTCCTATGGACCCTGATCGACCTTTGACCTTGAATGATCTTTGGCTTTTCAGCTCCAACCAATCCAGGAAGACGATGAACTGAGTCTGAACTCCTTGAACAAAAGAAACATCGCCATCGGCAGGGGAGACGGCTTCAGACCCGGAAAATAGGATCCTCCGACTTCCCTTCTTCCCCTTCCATCTCTACAGTAATCTGTGCTTTCCGGTTGCTCCTGTAATTCTAGATTTTTTTTTTCGGAAAATTGGGAAACTTCTATTACTCATTTATTTCACTTTTTTAAATAAAAAAGGTTTTAAAATTTTGTTACTCGTTTATTTCATTTTTTAAATAAAAAAGTTGGAATTTTTTACTTATTCCAAGCGGAAAAATGTTTTAGATTTATATTCATTTTTCGTGATTTTTATTAATTATTTATTTCATTCTTGGTAAAGTTCTCGATCTTTTTCGATAAAAAATTTAAGAATTTCATTATTTATTCATTTAATTTACTTTAATAAACTGGAATTTCGAAATTATTCCTATTAATTTGTTGCATTTTGTTGAATAGAAAATTAAAAAACTTTGTTACTCGTTTATTATATTTTTCCATAAGAACATAAATACAACTCGAGGACTCTAAATTCCTAAAATGTTTTGAGCAACTGAATTTCCCGGATTTCCTCGTCCAAGATGGCAATGGAGAGAGTGGATTTCGAAAATCCGGAAAAAACGAAAACTAAGGCACTGAAGAAACTTTGAAAATTCGATAAATGATAAACTTCAAAAATTCAAAAACTTGAAAGAATCTAAGATTGGAGAAGTTGGTCCTCGTACTGTTTCACGAAGCATTCTCCCACCGGGAAGAACTCCCAGTCTCTGTTGTCGTATTTTTCCTGAAAAAAGTTATCATCAATAAAGTTCTTCAACTTAAAAACATAAATCTAACTTACTCGAATGTAAGATTCTTGACCGGTATATTCAGTGTCGTCTTTATTAACTAGATGCTGCAAGAAGAACCTGAAAATTATCATGTCATTATGGAAACAACAAACATTTTCATTAATTTTTCATAAACTAAAGACTCACAAATAATTTGCAAAATTGTGTTCCTTCGTTGTGTGTATTTCGAAGCCTCTGGGCATCCGATCGAAAGTCTCCTTTCCGATGTCGCAGATGAAACAAGAAGACTCCATCTTCTCTGTCGCGGACTCTTGTTGATCACGCAATTCACCGAAAGCGTCGATGATCAAACCTGCAAATCCACAATTTTTATCAATATTTATGTATATAGTTCTTACCTTGCATGATAGCCAAAAGAATAACGATGACGAAGAAGAAGAACGAGATGTCGTAGAGCATTCTGGCATACTCCAGGTCGTCGCCGTAAGGAGATTCGAGTTCGTCACCGATACCACCACCAGCTCTGACACCGGCGTAGAAGTGGTAGATGAAACACTGAAATTGTGTCACCATATTATCACGTTACTATATTATTATATTGATTTCCATACACCGATACATGAACATAACCTATCAGTGTATTATTTATAATAAAACCAATATGTTCGATTTTCTGTGAATAGCGGATAAAATTAGAACTATTCCGCGTATTTGATATCACGAATGACATCAAGCGAGGGTGGCTGCAAAAAATGTCAAAAACACCAACCGTGAGCATGTTGTGGCATTTCCTGTCCGGCTCCTCTCCATCCTCGCCTTCTTGGACGTAGAATTTCCGGAAGAAATTAAACGCCAAAACGGTGTACAAATACACCACGACAAGAGTCATCATGATGGTCAAGATGAGTTGTTGGAGATTGTGTGTCACAGATTGCAAGATGGCTTTTAACATAGGGAAGGAGAGCACCACGTCGATCAGATGGAAGGCGTAGAAGAAGGGAGAGAAGATGACTCCGCAGACAGAGC
>VOSG01000362.1:24786-36930 GCA_009761265.1 Halicephalobus sp. NKZ332
CTAATCTAGATAAAACATAAAAGTGTCCAGAATTCCTCTTTCTTCGTTGTCGTCATCTGTGATCCAGCATCCGTCAAACATGAGTCTTCTTCCTACTTCTTTTTCTCTCTTGAATGTTATCAAGGGGATCTTCAGTTGGTAGAAACTCATCAAGAGGGCGAAGGAGGCCACCGCGTGAGACACGGAGAGCCAATAGAGGGTCTGGGACAACATCCACCCGGATATTTCGTAAGCAAAGTACGGTACCTGCATGCCCACGATGAAGATGGACTCTATTTCCTCTCCTTCTTCTTCTTCTTCATCCTGAATAGCTAATTCTGACTCAGTAGGTTCTTTTTCCACTTTGGATAAATCTACTCTATGGAAAAGAAGGATAACATTGATGAAGAAAGCCAAGTAGAGAGTGGTTTTCTCGAAGGTCTTGTAGTTCCTCGCGAGGACATTCATAATACTTCCTTTGTTCTTCGATGCTATTGTTTCCGCGATCTTCGGTTCGTAGAAAGCATTCGGATCGACTTCGGATTCCACGATCTGGACGACTTGAGGGTTCTCAGAAGTCAAGGATTTCGCATCGTAGACAGAAGGAGCTTTGGGAGTTGTAGTGCCGGGAGGCTTCAGGAGGTTCTCTTCCTCTGGAGGCACAGAGCCGTTCGGGATCTTTCCATTCGCCAAATGTTCTTCTTCCGGAGGCTGGATATCTATCTCAGGACCGAAATCGGGCGGGATGTCATCAGAAGGCATGTGGACTCCGAAGACATCGATGTCCCTATGAGGCTTATACATTCCTGGGGAGTCATGGAAGGCATGAGATTGCTGACGTTCCTGGGTGGGCATCGGAAGGGCTTGTTGTTTTTTCAAGTCATCCTCATCCTCAGGTGTCATCAAGTAGAATCCGAATCTCAACAAAGTCGCGATGAGGAAATAAACCCCGAAGAAGAGGCCTTTTCCTAGGGAGAAGAACCCTTTGAAAGATTCTATGATCAATTGACCCCATGTCAAAGTTCGGAACTTCGAGACGGCGGATTTAAGATTTTTGGAAATGTTCTCCGGTTTCAAAGCAGTTGCGGCAGAAACAGAATACTGATAACTAGCCTTGAATGTTTTCGATAGCTGTTCCCCAGCCGTCGTTTGCTGCAAAAAGTAATCTCTCTGACGAATAGCTCTTTCCATTTTCGAATCCGATCCTTCTCCAGCAGAGATTTCTGCAGCATGTTGCATTTCGAAAATAGTATCTTCGCAGAAATTTATGAAAGCTTCTAATTTGCCTTGATCTCCACCATCGTCTTGGAGAACATTGAAGAGGAAAGCGTTTTTGGAGTCTCGAATTTGTTGTTTTGACCACTGTTCGAGCCAGGATTCCTGGATTTCGAAATAGATCTTCTCGACTCTCTTGGAAGATCCCATGATCTCGATTCTGCCGAGGAAAGGATCGAAATACTCCAATAAGGAGCTCGCTTTCTCGATGATTTTCTCTAATCTGGGATCATTCGTGATGTGTTCCTTCAAATTCGTCAACAAGACAGCGAGATTAAATCCGATATCTCTCGCAGGATTATGGAATCTTTCCGTGAACTCCATGTAATCGACTTTTCCGTCGTTATTCACATCGGTACACATCATAAGGTAAGTTATTTCCTCGACGGAGTACATCTTCTGTGCTTCCATCGCTCTCTGGAACTCTTTGGGACTTATCCAGCCATCCTTGTTTGTATCGAAGTCCTGGAAAGCCTGAGACGTCGTCAAATCCTTCAACTTCAGGAACATGTCCGAGAATTTCAAAATCATTTCCACACATTGCTGGGATTCCACCAACGCGTCCACCATCTGCTTTCCGATTGGACCGTTGAGAACGTTTCCTTCAAGCATGGAAAGCATCAAGACAATCATGTCTTTCTGGAGATTCAAGAACTCTCTTAACAACTCCAATTGAGTGGAGTTTTTGTAGAGCTTTTCCATCATGTGAGCGAAGAGGAAGAAGAATCCGTTAATGGCATCCCAAAGACGGGAATTCGCGAGTGTCATCTGGTTTCCTACACAGGGACCCTGGAAATTAATTACTGAATAGTAAAAAATAATTTTTTTTAGTAGCTAATATATTAATGTACTAATGCGTTAATATAATTAATAAGGAATTGATACATGAAAGATGTGAACGAACCTGGATACTTTCGGTTAGAGTATTGAACACCTGACTACAAACTTGGATTGCTCTCAAGAAGTATTCTTTTCCTCCTTCGTCGATGACTTCCTTGCTACTGTAGTGCCAGTAGAAGTCCATCACACTTTCCTGGAGTCTCAGGAGATAGTCGACAGTGCAGTTGATCAAATTCACACTGGTCGTGTGTCCCGGTTGAGTTCTCAGGTAATTTTGGAAATCCAAGTTGTGTCCCTCGCATGTTAGCTGCAAGAATCTGAACAAAGAACAGGTAAAGTCAGCGTCGTTGAGATTTTGATGATCTCCAGCGGCCAACTCTGCTCCCATTCCGAGACCTTCTGCTTTTATTTGTCTTTCGAACATTTCTAGATTCAGCACAGAGCACTTGTTCATTAACCCTGCTAACGAAGTGAAAAATCTGACATCCTTCTTCAATTGTAGATAATCGATGAGCATCTTTTGGATGTCCTTGTTTCCTCCAGAAAGAAGATGGATTCCGAGTTGAAGTGTTTGAGCAACCATGTCGCTAGGCTCCCCGTTGCTTGCGGAGAGATACATCAAGCACATGATTGCAGCCCCTCTGTCTGCCAGAACCCCCTGTTCCGCTCTAAGGGCTTGGGTGGCTTCTTCTTTTTCTGCTTGATCTATTTCACCTTCATCTCCTCCGGCATCTTCATCATCATCCTCTATGTGTACGGATTTCGCCATGACATCGGCATAGTCGATGTAAAGTTTGTCATCAACAATCGACATTGCTTGGGATTCTTCACTTGTGGCCGCTCTTTGGAAGCATTGGATAAGCTGCCTCAGAGCATCCGGCTTCTCACCCTTCTCTTCCCCGCCGGCTTCCTCGATTTTCAGGACTCCTCCTTCGTCTTCGACAATCTTTATCGCCGTGGATTCTTGAATCTCGCTTTCACCCTGAAAAATATAAATTAGATCATACTAATAAAAAGTAGCTTTTGTAAAGCTATCCTAACACGAAATTTAAAAGCATTTCAGAACTTTTGCTATTGAATGTTTTTGAAGGATTTTACTTGAGAAAAACCTACACAAATGTCAGCGACCAGTCTGTCCTTTCCGACATCCTCTTCCTCGAGCCAAAGCTTACAGAAAGCAGGCAAAAAGTAGTTGATTCCACGATGTCTGAAATCCGCTTGATGAAATTTTACATAAAACCATTGTTAGTAAAAACACGAGGTTGAAGGTTGATAGAATAGACCATTCTAGAACTATCGATTTCGAAATTTTCAAAATCCAAAAAATCTTAATCCGGAAAAATTGGAGCCCAAACAAAATCAATCAAGTTTGAATTTCGAAACTTTTAAATTAAACCAAGTTAAACTTTAATTTTTTTAGTTCAAATAAACTAAACTAAGATGAAATCCCAAAACTTTTAATAATTAATTTAAGTTAAATTTCGAAGATCGACAGCTCTGGATAAGACCCACTTGTCGACTTTGTAGAGATGACAGGCCGTGATCAAGGAAATCGCCATTCTTTTCCTCTGGAGAGTCAGGACTTTTTTCCACTTATCTTCCTTCTCGAGTCGACTCGTCACCTATATGGTTAAATATGAAAGATGAAGTTTAATTAGATTTTTAAGTTCATGTTCGATTGAGAAAACTTAAAAAAATAAAATCACAAAGGAGAGAAGTGCGACAATTAGGAGAAAAACACCGCAAACAACTAAAGATAAAAAAAAAATCAAAATAGGGTACCTTGGGATACCGTAGAGAGGCACCATCCTGAAACAAGCCACCACGGCCCTCTTCCTCTGGTTCGAGAGCATCTTCTTCCAGGCGGCCGCGGGATCCACTATAGGATGTTCTGTCTGAAATTGTGCATCTTCGTGCATCAATCATACTGAAACAGTTAGGAACAGAACTGTCGATTCCACTCTCGAAACGAATTTCGAATTGAATAGGCTCGAAATTAGAAGATATTGAGAAATCAACAGCTCTGGTAAATAAACATTATTGGGAAATCCTTTCGACACGATTTTCCAGAACTTCTAAGGACTTTGGATTTTGTGTCCTCGTCCTAGAATCTTCCACTGAATTCTGGAAATTTCCGTGGAATGGTGTCGATAAGGAAATCAGAAAAGGATACAGTAAGAGAACGAGGACGAAAAAAGAACAAATTCTAAGGACGAAACTGGACAAAACACTTACGATTTTCTTTTCCAACAACCTCCGTTTCCGGAGTTCTCTCAAACGAGTCATCTAAAACAACACAAGTAATACAGTCGACGAATCACAAAACAACACTAACAACTAAATAAATATGTAACTGAAATAAAATTATTAAGTGACTATACAAATAAAAGCGAAGCACAAATTTAGAAATTGCTATTACAATAACATTGAACTGAAAATTGAAACTAACACTACTATCACTATCACTATTAATAGCAACATAAAATAAAATCAAAAGCTCAAATGAGAAACATGAACGTTTTCTCAATCTTCAAAAGTTTAAAAAAAAGAAAACCAACCGCATGAAGAATTGCGACAACTTGGGCCATGTTCGCGATTTTTTCAACAACACCTTCTTTGGTCATGTCATCCTTGCCTCTCATCTGGGATTTCCCGATCTTCTGATAAAGGTTCAGTTGCCATGCGTTTTTGTCTGTAGGATCTGTCTTAACAGGGACATCCAGAAGTTCTTTTATAAATTCGCGGATTTTTTCTTCATTTTCTCTTGAGAGGAATTTTTCTTTGCATTGTTGGACAATATCGAGTTCTCTTCCTCCAAAAACATTTAATCCAACAGGAAGTAGCCTTTTTAAGCAGGCAATAACAATACTGTTTGCGTGTTTGTCTTTTTTCGCTTGACCTTCGCGACGTTTCTTTTTTCTTTCTGCGATTGCTGCTTTTCCGGTCTTCATTTCACCTCCTCCGGCAACGAGATCATCCTCAAATTGTGCCATATAGTTCAACTCTTCTCTCTTGAAATGCTGACTAAGACTCCAGATTTTGAATATCACGGCCACATTTTCGTAAACTCCGTCGGATTCCCAAGTTGGAGATTTGAGCCACTTCGCTCGATGAAGATCCGTGTACTTCATCAAAATCGGGAAAAATGCATAAACGTCTCTAACTAATCTCGCGTTATCCTCTGCTATAGTTCCCTCGTCAGCATCATCAGGATGAGTTCTCAATCTCTCTTCTTCTTTGTAAGCTTTTTCTGAAAGCTTCCGGAGTCTTTCGGCAATCGGAAGAAGGTATTCCTTGACTGGATCACAAGTCACGTGCTGGATAATCGGGAGAGCGAAATCTAAAATTCATATTTTACTAATCAGAAATATATTCAAAAAATTATCTCGAAACAAATATCTATAACTTTCGTTATTAGAAATCTTCGCTTCAAAAGTATATTAAATTCTAGAAATAAAGATGACTTACAAGTGACTCTGCATAGCCAGGGGGCATTTTCAACTCCGACATGTTCCCGGATCATCTTCAACAAGGTGCAGAAGATCCTGTTCATATGTTCGCTATTGACGAAAGTTGTCGGAAGAGGGGTCTTGTTAGGTCCGTCAGGTCCCAACTGCCACCAATAACTCAAGTAACTGCAGAGTAGAGGAACATCGATGTCGTATACACTGGGTGCTTCGGCGTAAATCACGTTATTTTGGGCTTTTTGTTCCACAAAACTTAGAAGCTTTTCTAACTCAGGAATATGTTGTGAGAGATTCTGGAGCATTTCCTGAACTTGGACAGAGGCGTCCTGGGATTTCGCGAGGACAGAGAACTTGTTATTGTTGTTCAATTCCCCTTCCAGGAATGCCACAGGGAAACAACTAGCAAAAGCACTGAGACACTGTCCAATTCCTGATCTGTGTTTCTCGACTTCGTAATTGATAGACTTTCTGTTTTTGTAAGATTCCGAAATCCCTGTGATCATGTAGAGACTATCCAGCATCTTGTAGCAAGCAGCCTGGATGTCGTCGATGAGCAGGTCCGTTCCGAAGTGGTTTTTCGCAATGTGCAGGAACAACGTCGTCAAAACAGGGACTATCATTTGATTCGCAAACTCCAATGAGATCCAAGATTTCAGGTTCTCACCCCTCAAGAGAGAGTACTGACCTCCAACTCCTAACTCCTTGACCGCAGCGAAGAGATCATCTGCGCAGTTGTTGAAGAACGTCAGCAGACCCGTCCTGACAATATCAGAATTGATCTTCACCAAGGTTCTGAGATCCAGGGCCTGAGTCAGACCTTGCAGACACTTCACTGTAATCTTCGCTACAGATCCGAAGGCATGGTTTTTGATTCTCAGTAATGATGCCAAGCGACAAAACAGGTTCGCAACCATTTCTTTTTCCTTGTTCGAGGCCGTTCCTGTCTGTACTGTAGAGCTGCTAGCAAGGAAGTAGTTTCTGTGAGCATTAAAGTAAGCTTGAATCAGCGGTAGAACAACTTTCTCGAAGAATTTGACATCTTGACCTTCTCTTTTGAAGCTGTTTCTTCGTGTCAGTTCTTGAGAGGGTTTTATGGAACGCATCCTGAAGCTGGCTTGCTCGAGGTATTGTAGGAGCTTCTCGAGGAGGTTGTAGGCGAACCTCTTCTCAACAGAAGATCTTTCGCTTTCCGTCTTCACTCGATCCACTGAAGGCTCCGTCTCAGTTTTACTGAAAGAAAGGAATTAAATACAGTCTGTGTAATAAATACAATTAATTATATTAGTATAGTTAATCTAATATGAATAAGTACTCACCAGTAGACCCTGTATCCGTGGTACTGGAAGAACTTGAGGATCTCCGCAGCCTTGAACCTGTCCTTCCTCCGCTCGAAGTCCGTCAAGAGATCCCAGGGAACCAAAGTCAAGGGCATATTGCCCCCGGATCCATTGTTGAGATCATTGAAAACTTTCTTTGCCCAAATTTGATGTGAGTTTTCTGCAATTCTTTCGGCGAGACTTGTCATTTCTTTTTCCAACGTCATCGATCCAAGATCTACAGGTCGAGGGTTGAAGTCATTTGGGGATGTTCCACTCGGGACCCTGTCTTGGTTCGCTTTATCATTCGCGTCAGGATCAATAAGTTCGAAAGTGTATCCCCAACCCAACAACGCCCTCAGGCACTCTGCACATCTTTCTTTGTAGAAATTCTTTTCGGTTTCTTTGAGCATACTGAAGGGAACAAGTCTTGGATGAACCATCTTCGATCTGGAGTATAACTCCCCATGAGACCATCCTTTTTCTAATTTTCTCGCTGCCCAAGAATCATGAAAATGCTCTGCGAATTTCATTACCATGGTGTTCAATTCGTTGTTTAATCCCACTTTCGAATCATCCACAGGTTTGGGAATCCAGGTTCCTTCATCCTCTTGAACCTTGGCCAACTCTGCTTTTTCGCCTCCACTTGTCAAGGTGTAATCTGGGGATATAGCTGATCCGATGGCCATCAAACAAGGAAGGGCTTTGCCGAAGAGTTCTGGATCATAAGGTTTGGATCCCAGAGAGTCGAAAATTGCATAGAACAATAACATCGAAAGTCTTTTCTCCACCTCGGTGGCCACTCCGTAGGAATTTCCGGAGCCATAGTACTTGCTGCATCTTTCGTAATGAAGAGTGATTATCTAAAATTACAAAATTAACAAAATTAAATTAAATTCTTTGTATAGTCAATCTATATGAAACTTTTTCATTAGAGATATCTTTAAACTAGAAAAACTCACTCTCAACGGAACCAGGACATTCTCCGTCATCTGCTGGATGTCAATGATGACCTTTCTCAACAACTTTATCATCATTCCCGGAGGCAGTTCCCTCGTCAAGGCCACCAAGAAGTCAGAAACAGCTTCTCTCTGATTTTTTGTCAAGGACCTCAACCTGTTCATCCTGTATACAGTATGCAAAGTAGCATCCAAAAGTGCCGAATGATGTTCAGCATCAGCAAAGTAATGAGAATGAGCAGTTAACAAGGGCAAAACGGCGTTGCACAGATATCTGTTCAAAGCCAGAGCCGTATCTGATTCTAGAGCCCTTGGGGAATCCATCATCGTCGCTGCCCGAAGATCAGGAAGGAAACTTTGCTCGAGGAAATTGAACAACATGTCCTGGGAATCGATACCGTATACTCGATCCAAGAAAAGCAAAACGGATTGCTTGTGGTTCGGCAACAGTCCGGGCTGTGGACCTGTGTCTGAAATTTCGTGAATATTAACTCGATGAGAAGATATACAAATTATATTGAAGATTTATATATGAAATTATCTATAAATTTAGTAAATACTGCTATGGAAATCAAAAATGATCATTTGTGGGAAATTATTCCGAAATCAGCTTTCCAATTGAGGTCGAAAAATGGAACTTAGAACTTATATTCTTCTGTAGGATTCTATAAACATCTAATAGATTACGAGCCAACATATGAAGTTCATCCAAGAAAAGTTATTTCTGTAGTACTGATATTAATATTAATAGTAAAACCAATGATGTTGTATTAATATTAAAGTTTGTAATATCAGTATCAATATTAAAATTCAAAATTCATATTAACTTCAAGATTAATGATGATTAAAACACAAATCACTTCACAGCCACCTAAACTCACTGAAGATCCCCGCATGTCTCGTTCTGGCAGTTCTCTTTTTCCTTTTCAGAGAAAAAACAGATTCGTCGTAGACAAGAGTCGTCGACTTCGGGATTTTTTCGACTTTATCCACTGGACAAAATCCGTTTTTATTCACTTCCTCAAGGTCCTCTTTCGCAGTTTCGTAACCTTCTCCGTCGCTGTCCTCTGGGGTTTCTTTCTGGTCCACACTGTATTGTCTTTTTAAAAAGCTATTTTTCGCCTTCTGTTGAGCACTCAAATTTGCAGCAATGTTAGCAAAAGTGTTAGTAGTGTCAATAATCTGACCCAAAATATTTGAGCCGGGTGAATCACAAGAACTTCCGCGACTACCGTAACTCGAACTAGAATTTTTCAAGATGTTTCTCGACTTGAATAAGGTGTTAGGTCGAGAATTCAAAACTACAGCACTCGAAGAAGGAAAATTACCGTCTTGGGGACCACCTTGGGCCAAGTTGGGGATCATGAACCTGAGAGCCAAAATGTGTCCAAGATCATCCAAAGAGATCAAAGACCTCAAAATCGCCCTGGCTCTCACGGAATCCCCTTTTCCAGCTTGGATCGTCAACGGATCCGGGGCACATTTCGCGAGAAGATCAACCAAGGAAGAGTAGAAATCGAGAATAGCAGCTCCGAGATCGACGTAATCTTCTCCTTCAGTCTCTTTCGATGGATAAGACCTGGAATAATTCGTAAAATTAAGATTTTCTACAAACCTCCTCGAAACTAATTTTAAAAGTTGTGTTGTTTCTATATATTCTTAAGGGTAATTAAATCGTAACATTGACTAGTGTTTCTCGTTTCTGAACTATTTCGAAATACTTACGGATGTTCTTTCAAAATAACTGAATGCAGAAATTGCGGGTCTTCTCCATTTTCCAGAGCTCGGATGTCTTGAGAGAGAGATATAGCTTCTTTGAAAGCCGCGAAAAGTCCCTGGCCTTCTCCTTTCAAGGCCACTCCGAGACACTCCGGACGTCGAATCAACAGTCTGATCACCAAGTTTGCGTTTTCTTCGACGTTTTCGCCATTGATCCAGACACAGAACCTGAGGAAGTCGATGTATCTCTCGCCCTCCACGGGGTCCCATCCTATGTCTGGGTAGTCCTTCGATATCAACTCCGAATTCGGCTGGAGTCCGCACCTCGAGAGGTACACTGTAACTTTGTCTAGCTCCTCCTCCTTCAGAGCCAGGGCAAGTTCGTTGTTATCCATGAAAGAAGAATAAGCAACATCCAGAGGTACAGATCCCCTGAGAGAAGGTCTTGCTAACAACATTGTGGCGTTATCTAGCAAGAAAGACAGATGCTCAAACATGGCTTTCTGGTTCATTCTACTTGTTCTACAGAAGTAACACAAGAATCTGGAACAAGCAACGACCATTTCACTCGCGTCTTTTATGTTCGAAACCGTCTGTCCTTCTTCCGGGATTGTTTCATGTTCAGCAGCAGAAACTGCGGATTGTTGAGCTGTCAAGACGTTCATCATGATTGTCATCACGTTTTCATGGACACAAAGAAGTCTCATCAAATCCGGATGTTGGAAGAAAATCCTGTTGTTCATCAATTGCCAGAGACCTCTTTTCAAGATAGCTTCTTCACAAGTCTCGAATTGGACATTCAGAAGTTCCCTGATTTGCATCAAATAGACAATGAAGTTTTCCACATCTTGACGGTTTCTGTCGTGGAGAATGTAAGTTTGTCTCATGGCGTCCATAAGTTCCTTAACACCAGTGTATTGTCGAAGAAGGAGCTTGAACATCTTCCTGATGAGTTCGTTGCTTTCTATCTCAGTCTCACCTGCCCATTTTGTCAAAGTCTTGATGATCATATGGTTGAAGTTCTCCGTTCCTCTATGGTTGTAGTTCAACTCGCCTTTTTCCGGAGCAGGAGGAACGGAAACAACGAGATGCGCGAGTTTGTCCACCCAGCTGTTTTCCTCTTCCATATCCACAATTTCCATAGTCTTTTCTTCTTCTTCCTGTTGGTTACCAATTTTCTCAACAAGAATACTGCAAAAGTCTCTCAATTGATCCTGTAGATTATCACTCATGGGACATTGGTCATATTCCACTTCTTCATCAAGAAGGTCATTTGAATGTTCTTCTTTATTTTTGCAATTCAACAATCTGAACATCTGCTCTTTCGGAGGACATCTGAATTCCTTGGTCCTCTTCGCGGCTTCTGCTGGTGGCATATCTGTCTGCTTGATGTCCATGTATCTTCTGCATTGATCCTGTTGCAAATCTGCAACGAAAGTTTCGCAGAAGGCGATCAAGGACTCTATCCTGTGTCTCAGCTGGATGTCGCACATGTGATCCAGAATGTTGCAAAGTTGGATCTTGACACCTTCAGCGAGCTCTATGTCCATCAATCCTTTTTGCTTCGTTCCTGGCTTCCAACTTTCGTCAAATGCCGCCGGCTGGACCAACTTCAAAACTTCTATTATGTCGTCGTCTGTGATCAACCCTATGACAAGCAAGTTATCGAACAGCTTCAAAAGAGGTTCGAAGTGATTCAGATTATTTCCTCCGATGAGATCTCGACATGACATCACGGCATTTTCAGTGCAGTTTCTCATAGCCATCATCACGTGGTTTTTCAAAGATTCGAAATTTAATTCAGGAGGCAAAAGTTTCATTTCCATGTCTTTCGTTACTGACTTCTTCACAGGTTCCGATTTCATCACAGGAAGAATAGAAACCGCAGAACCTAGAATTTGTGGATATCGTCCTTCGTTTTCTGGGTCGAACACATTTTTTCCAAGAAGGTCTTCAACGAGAGGAATAACGTATTCTTGGGCTGTCGATTGTCGAGCATCGGCGTGAGTTTTCAGATGAACGGCGATCAGAAAATCATGAAGACCTTGTCTCATCGGTCCAGAGAGATCTGCAAAGAAAAAATCAATTCAAAGTTCTCGAAGTACTGTGATTCGATTTTTTGTTACAATGCCCAAGATCTTATAAACTACTTCCCATCGACTATTTAATTTCTAACTTACAGTGATTTTTCACAGCATACATGATCTGATCCTCGTCGACGTGACTACAGAGCACGTGAGAGACTCTCTGATTTCCGTGAGCAGCAAGTTTACAGTAGAGATCCAGAGTTTGTCGATGGAATTGAAGTAAATCATTTTTCTCGATCAGTTCGAGAATATCGTAACTCAAATCTTTTTCCGGAACATGGACCATCAACATCCTCACAGGATCGTCACAGAGGACGGACCATCCTCTGACGTCAGAGAGTTTCAAAGAAGTTGTTCTAAGACACTCATTCGGTACTCTCGCCCAATGCACGGGGTACATTTTCTCCACCGTCAATCTCGGAGGACAAGAAGGCACTAGGGACTTTGTGGAGGTCTTGAACATCGCCCCCGAGAGAGGGAACGTGTACTTAATCCTTCCGAG
>VOSG01000363.1:6208-25512 GCA_009761265.1 Halicephalobus sp. NKZ332
AGACATTATTCCTTTGCGGATTGAATTAGAGATATTTCTTAAAAAACAAAGACAAAGAAACTGAGTACAAATATAGCGGTCTTGAAAAGAAAGTATTCGACGAATCATTGACCGGATTTACAATGAGGTAATTTAAATATTGTTTTTTTAACAAAACTAGGACTATTTATTTCAAAAATGAGGCAAAAGGATTATCTAAGAATATATTTATCTAAGTACAATAAATAAAAGGTTAGTATCACTTTTTTAATTAAAAAAATTAGAAATTCCTTTAGATCCAAATTTTTGAGTTTTTCAAAAATAGAGGGGGAAAATTACTAAGTACAAAAACTGTTCTCGTCACGAAAGAAGACTAAAGGATGGCTGAACTAACTTGTAGCCGAATTACAAATCAAGCGTTATTTTGTAGCCGAATATAAAATTAAAAACGTTTCTTAGGGAATAATGATTAATGAGATTTTAGAAAATAAAAGAAAGGGGATTTTAGGACATAAAAATAATGAAAGCTTGAAAAATAAATTACAAGGAAAGTTATCAAAAGAAATTGGTAGCTTCAGCGTGAAAAATTTTGACCTTTTTCAAATACAACTTTGCTATTTCTTAAATAAGTTTTTGTAAATATAAATTTTAAAAAACTAAATTTTAAGAAATGATAGAACTTCCTGTGAGAGTACCAAAAAAAAAATTCTGTGAACGTCATGTAGTTTAGAAAAAAGGTTGAACGTGGGGATTAATACGACAATTAAAAAGGGCTGAAAGCGGAAAAGTAATGCAAATGAATACAGATACCGAATTTCTCAGCTTCCTGTCTCGACCAAAAATTGTAATAATTTAATGAAACACTTTTTTGCAGTTTTATAATATATAATATATTAGTTAACCTTTAAAATTCAATATTTATAATTCCCTGAGGTTTAGCATTTGCGCTCGACTAGAAAACTGTAGGAATTTATGGTGAAGAATGTTCTTTGAAATTTCGGTTATAATTTCAGGAAATTATTTTTACAAATTGCTTTAATTATCTATGAAAAATATGAATGTCTTTTGGGTAGATCTCGATGAAGATTACTGTAACTGCATCCTACGTATTATTTTGAATTTTCCAAATTTAATTTTAACTCTTTTGAAAAAAACAGAAAAATAAAGGTTTTGCAGTCAAATTATTCATAATTTTCATTTTTTAAAAGGAAAATTCGTTATCAAATTATTTCAATTTTAAATGATTGCACTTAAAATTTTAAATTCCAAGTTTCAATATTTAGACTTTGCATATTTATTCAATATCAGGATCTCAAGAAAACCTTTAAATCATTTGTTTTTAATTTAAAGTTTCCAAGTTCCAAATTTTAAAACTTGTACTTTTATTGAATTTCAATTTTAAAATCACAAGGAAAAATCAAAAAATAAAAACCTTCTTATTGAAATCCCGGACTCGAGTCCCGTGGGCGGCCGGGGATCTTCAAGTGCGCAGGTTCTTACAGCAATATTCCTCGCGACTTTCGACTTTCTTTCTTGACTTTCCGTTTATACTCCAGCTTTCTTCCGTGAAAATATGCTCGATCCCAGTTATCTGTCAACAACTCAACCAAGAAAAAGGACACACATCCTCGAATCCGTCCTCGCGCAAATCCATTCAGTGTTTGTTCGACTTTGCCAGGTTGCAGATTTCTTCTGTCGTAAAAATGGTAAACTTTTTACACATATAATACTAATATGAATACCAAATTCTAATTTCCCGTTAAACTTCGTTTTTTAGGCGGACAATGTCGCTGACGCTCTCAGTCAACTTTCTTCTGATCAAATCGAACGTAAGAATCCTTCCTGTTCAAAAAACTAAAAAGTTAATTTCAGAGTTCCGCAAGTATTTCAACATGTTCGATAAGGAGCAAAAGGGATACATTCGTGCCACCCAAGTCGGTCAAATCCTCCGAACCATGGGTCAAGCCTTCGAAGAACGCGATTTGAAACAACTTATCAAAGAATTTGATTCCGATGGATCTGGAGAAATCGAATTCGAAGAATTCGCTGCAATGGTTGCCAACTTCGTCGTCGCCAATGAACAGGACGAAGGCCTCGAGGAAGAACTCCGCGAAGCCTTCCGTCTCTACGATAAAGAAGGAAACGGTTACATCAACGTTTCCGATCTCCGTGAAATCCTCAGAGCTCTCGACGACAAGATCACCGAAGACGAACTCGACGAAATGATTGCTGAAATCGATACCGACGGCTCCGGAACTGTCGACTTCGACGAATTCATGGAGATGATGTCCGGAGAGTAAATATCCGTTCCTCACTATTTCCACTTTTCTATTTGGTAATTGCGTAACATACCCGGCGGAAAATAAAGTTGAATAAGAATTCAACAATTTATCAGTTAAAAATAAACAACCGAACAAAAGCTCGAGCCTTACTTGTGGGCAGCGAACTGGTCCTCCAGAATCTTGCGGGCTTCCTCGTCGCGTCCCCAGGCCTTGACGACGGCGCAGGTGCATCCGACAATACGACGAGCTTGTCCTTCTTTGTCGTACTTGCACTGACCAACCCATTCTCCGAGTTCGAGCTTGCTGTCGACTTCGAAGAGAGGGATACCGTGGTTCTTGCAGAGGGCTCGAACAAGTTTTTCATAAGCGGGTTCGTCACAGGAGGTGGCGAAGACGCAGAAGTGGGCAGTACGCCTGAAAGTTGATATAACCATGTTTCCCATATGAACGATAGTCTTACTTGTCAAGATCCTTGACACACTGGTGGAGTCCGCGGGAAACGCCATCAACGACAGCGGCGGAACGGAGGGCACGTTTCAGAGCCAATTGGACATCGATGGAAGGAGCATCTCTGAAAAGAAGCAGATTACCACCTGATAAACGTAGGATCCAACATACCCAGCTGAAGCCATGATCGACAGCAGATTCCTCAATGCTCGGGAACTAGCAAAACTAAAAGAAAGTTGATCAATACAGTTATCAGGTAACACTATTTGTGAAAACACATCAAATAACACAGAAAAGACACGAATATGAACGAAAACTCAAGATAAAATATAAGAATCGGGGAGATTCACATTTAGAAAAAGGAGCTAGAAACGAAAGTAAGAAGGATAATTGACAGAAAATTGACTAGTGAGTTAGCAGATAGTGTCAGGCTGGGAATTACATTAAATGAAATGAAAATTACAGGAAATTAGCTAAGAAGGTAAAGGAAAAGCACGAGAATCAAGGACATCTTCCACGAGCAAAAAAGAATGGGGAACGGGAGCGAGAGAGACAAGCGAAAAACATTCGCGTCGGGACCAGCAAGCACAGTCATCGTACTTTGTCCTCTTTTTGTGGAGAAACTTGAAAACTTTCGATTTATTTGGCCAAATAACTTATTTCATTTTTGATAAATAAGAAATACACCGCATAGATACATCCGACATGATTTTTGATAATTACTAGTTAAAATCCCCTGTTGTTTTGACTAAACTTTGTTGGGATTGAAGATCTCAATCCAATAGCCGTCTGGGTCTTGGATGAAAGCGAGGCCTTTCATTCTGCCGTCATCTGGTTTCTTGACGAACTGGACTCCGAGCTTCTCGAACCGCTCACAAGCCTTGTAGACATCGGGGACAGCGATTCCTATGTGACCATAACCTCGAGGATCCTTGTTTCCGTTATGATAGGAGAAACTTTCATCTTTTTCCGTTCCCCAGTTGCTGGAATTCCGAGATTTTTGAGATTAACTTTGACAACGGACTTACTGAGTTAACTCGATAGTGGCGAGTGTCGACAGAGCGTAATGACGAGCGGCTTCTTCGTCCTTGGGGATCTCTTCCTCCGGTTTGTAACCCAGGAAAAACAGCGAAAACTGACCGTTGGGGAAATCCATATGCTTTAGGAGTCTCATCCCGAGGACGTTTGTGTAGAAAGGAAGCGATTTACGTGGGTCCTTGATCCGGAGCATTGTCTGTTGGAAGTAAAACTCCTTCGTTTCCTCCGGGTGTGAGGAAGAAAGTTTTGCGACCTGAAAATTCTCCTCGATCAAAAATCCATCTAGATTTACCCAAACCTCATCGGCTGAAATTGGGGCGAGTTGATTGTCTCCAGAAGCCATGACTACTAAAGTGGAGAAATATACCTGGAAAGATATTTACAAATTCGTAATAAGTTACATTCGAAAAACAAATATCAAAATTAAAAGTCTATATATAAAATAGGTTCAAAACCTGTCGATTTTGTGATGATAAAGATTGGTATAGCTTTATTTGATATACTAGATGCTAATCTATCTAAATTCTGGAGTTTCACTGAATAGGGCCCTTCATTGTGTCCGGATCCAGAGACTTCTCTGCGTCCGGCTTGAATAAGTACGGAATTCCTTCAGTCACGATGGTATTGTAGATTTCTAGAAGAGAATTAAGGATATTCAAAGAATTGGAGGACGTTTTAAAATTCGAAACTTACTTGAGTACATAGAATTAGGGTTTATATCGGCCTGCATATAGACATAAAAAGCTGCTCCAGAAAAAACGAAAAATCCACCAACGAACTTCTGAAAGTGATTTTTTTATTGTCATCGACATATGAAGAAATTTTACTTATTAGAGATTGAAGCAAAAAACTCACCAATCCGAGATCCATCTTTTTTCCTCCATTGGGGAGCTTCAAATTGGACTTTTCTGCCCAAAACGAATATCCATTTGGCAGTTTCACTACTGGATATAACCTCCTGATAGTGGAAAACATAATCGGGAAGTTAAAAATAAAGAAACTAAAGAAAACAGGAAAACAAAGATAAAGAAATATAGAAAACGAAAAGAAAAATTTGTCTCGAAACGAAAATGACGGGATTATTCCAAATTCGACTTGATCGACACATCACGAACCTTTTCTAAATCCTTTATCTTCTCTTTTTTTGTTTTATTAAATTTTTTCCACAATACACAACATCCCCATTACGGTTTGTTATATTTTAAAATTAATTCCACGCGGAATTTAAATGAAGAAATAACATGAATTTTTTTGCTGACGTTGCAATTTTATCTCGTCGAAACTGTATCCTATCGACTTCTTTTTCATCAATTCTACTTTTAGTTGTGATATCACTGTTCATGTGCCATGAATTTCGAGATTAGCAACACAAAACGTAAGTTCTTTTCGAATTTCTATATAAGAATCCGCTTTATATAAGAAGTTCATATAAGGATTTATTTTGTTTTACATAAAATATTTCCAGAGATCGGCATTGGACTATCGATATTTGGCGTCACATTTGTCTGCTTGGGTATAATACTATTTTTTGATGGAGCTTTATTGGCTATTGGAAACGTGAGTTTTATTCAAATCGTTATTTTCTTTAAAATTAAATTTTCTCGAAATTATTTTCCACAGCATTCTAGAAAACTCGAAACTCCAGATCTTATATTTAAAAAGTAATGAGTTTTTTCAGTTGTTATTCATCGTTGGAATAACGTTAGTAATTGGAGTTCAACGAGCAAGTTTATTCTTTTTCCAATGGCACAAAGCGAAGGGAAGTGGTCTTTTTTTCGGAGGAATCCTGGTTCTTCTACTCGGTTGGCCCTTTATCGGAATGTTGATTGAAAGTTGGGGCTTTGTTTTGCTGTTTGGAGGATTCTTGCCCACTGTAGTAAACTTTATTCGACAATTACCCATCGTTGGGAACTTGACATATCTTCCTGGAATTCGACAAGTAAGTTCGATTTGAATGATTTCGTTTCATAACGATTTTAATCAACTTTATTCATCAACTTACTTCAAACATTTTCATCTCCCAGTAATGTTATGTGATCTTATTAATCTGTTTCAGTGTCTTGACCGATTAGCTCCAGAGCACAAGTATCCCGTCTGAAGAAGTAAACGGAGAATCCGGGTAACCTGCTCAACTCGAGGCCTTGTCCCGTGCAGCCAATCCTATTTATTACTAGGCCGAGATATAAATATTGGTTTGTTCTCTTCCTTTACTTGAACTGCAATCTCAATCTTTTACTATTAACTTTCTGTATATTTCGAAAAGTACTTTCAAAGTAGTTTTTATGGGGAATTGAAAAAACGAATCTATTTTTTATGGTGAGGATGAAAAAAATGAATTAACTTTATTTGTTTTTTTGCAGAGAAAAGCTTTATTAAAAGTCCAACAGTTTAAATTCCAAAGACACGTTTGAAAAATCCTTGTTTCGTTGTTGTAGTAAGAGGAGGACTTGTTGGTGGATTTTGAGTCGTATTTTCTCCATGATTCTTCCAAGGACCGAAACGATGTCCGCCGACGATGGGATGAGAACCGAAACAACGCCCCTGGATCCCGGGAACGGCTTTGAGGAGATCTATGATATCCATAGGGTCGGCGTTGCTGAAGGCGTCCTTGATTTTGTTGCATTCTTCTTCTCTCGTGAGAGATACGTCGAGGCGGATTTCCTTGATCTGTTGGTAGAGAGTCTGGACGGAGTCTGGAGATTGTGAAACAGCTTTGTCGGCTTCAGAAGCCAATTGTTGAATTGTGTTCTTTATGTTCGTTTTCCATTCTTCATACTTTTCCTAAAAAAAAATCATAAACCAATACAGTTGTTACTATATTAATACGTTGATCATGATAGTAACTAATCCATCAATATATTAGGTAGTGTGTTAGTCAATGTAGTAGCCAGTATATTAATGTTAAAGAAGAACTTACTTGGATGTCCGGACTCTGATTGGAAGCCCAATCATCTTTCGCTTCCCAGAGTTCTGCCTTCGTGGCGGTGGAGTTTCTTTCGATCTCGAACCATTCCAGGAGATCTTCTCGAGAGACGTTAGCGTTGATCAAGAAAGTCGGGAAAGGGAATAACTCGCCTTGGGGAGGGCTCCTGGGACCAGGATTCTCTATGAAGGACTTGAAAAAGTCGATGACTTTCGAAGGATTCAAGGAAAATCCGGAGGCTAATCCAAGAAAAAGGATGAAAATTAACGCTGATTTCATCATAGAGGATTTTATTTTGGTGGAAATCTGTGAATTTTTATATAGGAAAAAAAATTTAAAAAACAAATACTGTTTGTATATAATCTTTTTGTTTTTTCAGCTGTTCAGATTCCGCCCCTTCTCAGGAAATAGATTTTCATAAAATATATATCCCTTTTTTGTTTAGTAGCAAAATATCGAAAATTCAGGAAAATTGAAACGCCAACCTATGAGTCATCAATGAAGTGTTTGATCTATGTATACGTTAATTAATAAAATTATAGATGAAAAATTTAATTTATGTACTAATTAATATAGATCACAGATGAAGAACGTGACTCATGTATATCAATTAATATAAATCAGTAGTGAGAAATTTGATTTATGTACATCAATTAATATAGATCATTGATGAGACTTTGATTAGATGTATTAATTGTTAACGGAAGTCAAAAATGTTTCTTAATTTCTGAACTTATTGAAATTCAAACATTTGATCTCGATAGAATTTTAAAATCAAAAAATTCTGTAATTTCTAATTTTCACACAAGTTTCTTAAATGCTTCAGAATTGATCAAGAACTTCCAGCATAACATGGGAACTTTGAAGTCTGATTTTCGCAGGATATCCTGGGATTCCCCGAATTTGGTTCTTCCACAACGCAGTGGATATATTTAGAACAAGGATTTGAAGTCTATTTCTTTCCATCCGGGAATTTTGGAAAGTTCATTTCAGGAAAGACTTAATTTTAATTTCCCTGAAGTTTCGAAACTCTTTCGAAATAATTTTGTAATATCATAAGCATGTTTATCTCTAATTTTTTTACAATAGGTGTGACTGATTTTTGAGCGAATACAAGTGAAGAAAATAAATAAAAAGTAAAATGAAAACAATTTCGTCGAGGGATCATTTTATTAGACGAAGGTGATCAGTGAACCTAAAAGTTGATGATACTCGACTTGATTACTTACGAAGAAAGAACAATAGTCAACATCGAATTCCCGAGTGTAATGAAGTTGAACCGGTCCAAAGTCTTCGAATTCCTATGTTATTAAAATCAATTAACTTTTATCAATGGAAATTACTATAAATTCCTTCAAATAAATAAATATTTTTAATAGAGTTTTATAAATATGTGGCTTTTGCAAAATTCTTTAAAATTAGATAGAAACAAGCCAGTGCGAGTTCGTTTTCTCACAGAAAAAGGATAAAAGCCGGATCGAGAGAGGGAATCAAGTCAGTTCTTTGAATTTTTAATCGTCAATCTCGTAATTTAAAAAAACAAATCAGTTATCGTTTGTTTCAAGATTAATGGATTTAAATGTTTTCATTCTGAAATTTATCTTGAAACGGGTGATATTTGATTTGTTTTTCTTTGTTCATTTTCAAGGATGATTTTTGACTAATTTTTTCCGATTTAGATGAACCCTCTCGCTGCAGATCCTCCTAGTGCCCAAGTCCCTGCCACCGGAGGCACCTCTTCCCACAGTCTGGTCAACTCCGGGGCTTCTAGAATTGCTTTCAAAGTGAAGTCCTCGAACAACGACGAATACCGCTTGAAGCCAGTCTTCGGATTCGTCGATCCGGAAGCCGCTTCTCCGGTGGAGATAGTCCGACTCCCAGGACCCCCCAAAGAAGACAGATTGGTCATTCAGTTCCTCGAGGCCCCTGATGAAGTCACTGATCTCCAAAGCCTCTTCAAGGAGAGGTCTCCGCAAGGAGAAGTCGTTCTTCGAATCAAAGCCGAATAATCTCAGGTATTTTAATTTAGAATTGTGTTTGAAGTTTAAATTTAAATTAGAAGTTCAATTGTGAATAAATCAGTTTAATCGAGTGAGTTTTATTAAACGTTTATGTACAGTCAGAATTTTCTGGGATTCAAGTCTGGGACTTCTGGAATATCGGACTCGGATAAGATTCAGATCGAATAGACTTCAAATCAGATGCAGATCGAATTCGAATATGATACAGCTTCAGTCGACCTGGTGGAGAAAGGTCGTTCCAGGAACGCCTCGGGGGCAGAATTGTGTTTTTCTGTCCATTCTGAAAAAAAAATATTTAGGAATTTTAAAAAAATATTTTGAGAAATGATGTCAATCTTCGGATGTGGAATCCAAAAAGTATTAAAACGAAGAAATTTATAAAATAATTTCGACAATGTAATTTGGAATTTGTACTGGATTCTGAATCCATGGAGTTCTAGAAATATTCCAGAATATTCCACTTTCTACAAAAATAAAATTAATTTCAAAAAATTTACCTTCAAACTCTCAGATGTCTTCGTGTTCGAATATTAGAAATTGGAGCATATTCAACAACTTCCGTTGGAGGGTGAATTATCGAAATCATTTTTTTAATATTTAAAAAAATCAGTAAGGACTTCTGCCTGATTTTCTTTTTGACTGAAATTCCTTTCCTTTATATATGAATACAATCGGAAAAAAACCGCCCTCGATGTCCGTCTCACGCTCGCACCACGGTATATTCCGACACCAATTTCTAATTTTATCTTTCCTTCCTAAATAAAATAAAAAATTCAAAATGATCTAGGGGGTGGAGAAACGTTGTGGTTCTTCCTGGCTTCCCGCCAGATCGGTCTTGTTCCAAGAGAGGTCATCGAAGGTCTAGATCAGAAGTCCAAAATACCAATTTCAAAATTTTTCAGTAATTTCAAAACCTCGGTTTCAAGCAATTCCGATTATAGTGTAATGCCAATCAGTGATCTCAGATGCATGTTGATGCACTCAATAACATTAAACTTTATCAAACTCAACAAAGATTAAATCTTACATTTTCGGTGAACTCAAGATCGGAAACTGATCATGAACTCTCAAAAATATACGATTCAACAACAACTAGTCATCGTCGCTCTCCGAGAAGACGACTTTCCGAGTATCCATTGCTTCAGCTTGAGGGATTTCCATTCTCTCCTTGAAGACTACATACGGATTGAAGAACAAGTCAAAAGATCCAGTTCCTCCTTTTATCAACTGTCCAGTGACGATCCTCGACGACGGCGAATGAAGGTGATCGTCGTAACCTGAAATGCCTCATTTTCATCCACTTTTCAGATCATTTCAAATTATTTTAATACACATTTTATCTCTCTCAGATAATCCACATTCTTCCACCTTCACCGCGAATAAAAGGTCATTTGATTTCTGGTGCAAATCACATGTATAAACAGACCTGAACTTTGTATCTACAGTAATCGCCAACTTCCATCTTTTCTTCATGTGACCAATAAGATCAAAATAATGCTCGATCTGTTCGGTTCATTGGTTTTCCAGATACTAGACAGACATTTCGCTCAATTCCGATCAAATTCCCAAAACTCATTTGTCTTTCATCTCTCCGTTACATACTTATACCCAGAATCGTCTCCAACCTAAAGACTTCGTTCACATGACGTCGAGAGACCGATCTGGGTTCTTCCCAACAGTTTGATTTCCCAAAAAAAAGAGTAAAGTCCTCTGGCGTCGTTCATATCAATCCAGCGAAAAAACCATAAAAAGTACATGTTGCAGCGAAATCACATCCCAATTCATCACCACGATCAAAAGCTTGTTTTTAGTTTTATCGCCATATTTATTTTTCTCACATTGCTCCCACATTGCTTCCAGATTGCTTCTCTCCATACCTTCCCACAAATATTAAAACAATTTCTTGTTGGTTTTAAAAAGGGAAACATCGATTAATCCAAAAATAACTGTCACAAGATCCATTTTAATACACGCCTTGCATTGTTTTGCATCCCGTTTTACACTATTAGAAAGGGAACACATCACCCTCTTCAGCATTCAAGATTCAAACATTCCATTTAAAAATAGATACTTCGACCAAGTCAAAATTATAAACACGAAAAATTAAAAGATAAACGTAAAACTTTTCCCAGGGATAATAAATCATTTCAGTCTCAGTAGCCGAAAACAAAAGAAATTATTTTTAGAAAAGTTAAAAACCAAAAAAACGAACCTCCGATCAAAGTATCTCTCATAAATGTCATTGTTGTTTCGAATGTCATTTTCTGCAGCGGCGACGGACTGGACGCCATTGCCGTTCTCGAAAATGGCGCAATTCTTCCAGTGAAAGTCATATAATCAGCAACGAGTGTCAAATGTCTGGGATTAACGTCAATACCGTAGACACCAAACACATTGTTCATTTCCTAAAAGCACCATTTAAACCCTTCAAAAAGCAGAAACAAACCTTCACAATCGATCTGTTGCAGGCTTCGACTCCATACCTCTCCAGCATCAGATTCAAGTCATTGGAATATATGGAATTCACGTCCAGGATATCCGCACACTCGTAAAACGCCTGAAGCAAAGAAATTACTATCCGTCTTCAGAGCCTTCAACACTAGGTGGCATTCCCCCGTGGGCCATCCCACTTCACAGCTTTCTCAATAAGTGCCATCCTTTCGATCCCGTTTTTCCAACCTATATTCGAAGAACCTTGCAAACAACAAAGTTCTGAGGGGAACTGACCTAATACACCTCGATCAAATACACATAAAAGCGAACTGAACCCTCACTCTCCATCAGTCCATCTCCTTCCAACTCCTACTACTATTCTAGTAACCTCCAGTGCTTCCACAAATTAATTTCCCTTGTAAGTCCACAATACTTTGGATTATTTCTTTTTCTTGTGGATTAGTGCATTACAGCACCTACATTAAAAAAGATTTTCCCCACCAAGAATAACGTGTCCAGAGCGAATGCATACTATGGTTAGTGTACTTGATTAACTACTCACCGGGCTTGCATTCTCTCTAGACATTTTTCTATTGGGTGCCATACTGAAGTTCTCTTGTCCAAATCTTCCTTGAACTTGATTTGGCACGCGGAATTTCAGCATGGCGTCCATGGATAGTTCCCGCTGTGCGAAGCCCCGGCTTATTGCACCCAGGCCGAATGTGTCGTCATAGTCCTGTCTCTATTCTTCATGACTAGATGACCACATTCAGCTTGGTTGGATTAATGCCCAAACCAACCTCCAAGTTAATTCCCTGCGTCTGCAAGATCCGTATTTCTTTGTCATCCTTCTGCTCGGTCCGGATGACGCACTTCTCCACCTTCTCAGTCTGCTGAACGACGAAGGTGTTGACCACGTCCTCGACGATTACGTTCACATTCACCTTGTTCCGGTCCAGAAGGAGCTGAAAGGTTGTGCGTGAATGGCTATGCCGAGTCGGGAATGTGCCCTGCGGTCAGTGTTCTCTCACCACTCACCGGGAACACATTCCCCTCTTGTCTCAGTCGTTCCAAGACAACATCCGAATGAACCAACCTTGATTGTGAAGATGCACCAGCGGTTGTGTTTGGTGTCAAACGAGTAGTCTTCGCATTGCGCTGCGGAATTGATAACTCTCTGAAACAGTAACTATAAGACCGTTCTCAGTACAAAACTTGCATTTCTACGAGCTTCCGTCGTTTCGTTATAAGTGACTTCATCCCCGTTTCCCATTTCTTCGTCGTCCTCCTCTTTGTCGCTTTCCTCCTGCTCTCCCAACTGCATGAACGCACTCTCAATGCTCATCGGCTCCTTTGTCGCCACTTCCGCCTCCTCCACGTCCTCTCCCTCGTATTCTGCCGCGTCGTCCAAATGTCTGTTCCTCAGTCTCATCTCCGCCGCGTCTATTTCCGGCCCTGCTTCTATTTCTTCGTCACTACTCTCATCGTCCCTTTTCTTCTTTTGTTGAATATCTCCTTCGTCTACTCCTTCATTCGCCATCTTCAGTTTCCTGTGAACAATGGCATCGAAGTTCTGCATGTCTCTCGTCATCTTGTTAACTTGACTGCACACCTGTCTTACGAACGCCGCTTCCAGAACCTTGATCACTTTGCTCCTCGATATGTGTCTCGCCGACGATTCTCTGTCTTTGGTCTTCGATATTTCGATTCCAATAACGAAAACTCGGTCGCTTCCGATTGGTGTCACATCTATTCTCTCTTCTATTCTAATGTTCCTAATACATTGCTTCAAATAAACTCTGTTAAACTTCGCCTTCAGTCTCTCTATGTCCTCGTCCGTCGCGCTGTCAAAGATTCTTATTTCCGCCGATGGTGTCGCGATCCTTGCCCCAGACGTCATCAAGATTTCTCTCAACCTCGGAATACCTAACGTAACGTTCATTTCACCTCTACCAGCGAAATGGAAAGTGTTCAATGTCATCTGAGTCGAAGGTTCACCTATCGACTGTGCAGCTAACAATCCCACGTTCTCACCAGGTTCAACTAATGCTCTCAGTCCTTTCCAGAAAATAGACTTCTTGAACTCCTCGTTCTTCGATGTGATCTTCTTAACGTACTTATCCAGTTCAAACAACATCTTCTCCGGAAGTGCACCCAAAGTCCTGTAGACGTTGTATTGCACATCCACCGGATCCGGTATGGCCGATCCGGATTCATCGTTCCATTGCTGACGCTCTTCTTCTTCAAGTTCAAACCACTTCTGTATTATTTCGTTTTTATCAATTCCGGGGTAATTCGCCGAGAACTCCGAGAATCCCGATTTGAATATTCTTTTCTCGTTCGGTTGTTTCTTCATTTTTCTTCTTATTTTCCTGAATGCCTTCTCTGCTGCCTCCATATTAAATTGCTCTTCATTTGCCTCGTTTGGAATAGAACTCTCTCTCAACGCTTGAAGATTCCTCTCAAGGAAGGTGTATTGCTTAGAGTTAAGGAATGTTGCTCTTCCCACATCAAGACCATCTTCACCATACTTGAATTGAATGATACTACCATCGTGGTCACGTACAGTTCCATCATAATTAGTCGTAATACCTTCCAAGTGCTTTATGATGCATCTTTGAAGATAACCTGAACGCGAGGTTTTGACAGCCGTATCGATCAAACCTTCACGACCGGCCATCGTATGGAAATACAGCTCTTGTGGATCTATACCAGTTAAGAATCTTTGGTCAACAAAGCCACCGGCACGTGGTGATGGATCAAACGATTTAAACGACGGTAAAGTTCTGCCTGTTGCAGAGAGCCCTGGACGTTGACCTTCCAATTCAATTTGACCGAGAGCACAAGAAATCTGAATAGCGTTCACAGATGAACCTTTGGCTCCAGATTGGATCATCAACTGCAAACTGTTCTGAGGGAAAGATCTGATCAATCCGTTAGGGACACAAGCATTTGTAATATTGGTGTTGTGTTTTCCAACCGTTTGTTTCATAGTAAAATCCAGCATTTTGACATCATTCTTCATTGCACTGTTGTTATTATATGCTTTCGCACAAGCATGTTTTATCATCAACGGCGTCACATCATCACTCAAATTAAACGCCTTTCTAACCACATTTTCTCCTTCCTTTCTCAATTGTCTTATAATCTTCCTTCTTTCCTTATTAGCTTCCTTTTTAACAAGAATATCAGCAACGCCGAGCGAAAAACCGTGGAATTGAAGATAAGTCGTAAAACATCTCGAAAAACAACTCATCACTTTCGTCGCCACTTTGTGTCCGTAGAGCTCATAGCAACAGTGTATCAGACCATATTGTGTTGCACCATAATGAGCTTTGTCCAATACTCCACTGACTAACGCACCTCTGGAGAAGATGACTTCTGATTCAGACATGTCTAACTTCGGTGCGGGCATATCGTCTACTTTCCAACATGAAACCGGAGTCTTAGCTTTGCCGTGGAGATTAATCAGTTGAGCACCATCAGGAACACAGTTTTGAACAATACACGTTATTACCTGCTTTCCCGTCCACAATTTCTGCGGGTAAAAAATAGCAGGAAGCGGGATTTTAATTCTCTTGGTATACTTGCTAAATGCCGTCAATACCAAATGAGTAAAATCCGCCTTCGTCAAGAAAGTATCACGCAAAGTCAACAACACACCAGAAACGACATGATCTTGAATAAGACCCAAAATCGGCGTTCCATCCTTCGGTACTAAGTAGCTGCTTCCGACGTTGACCAATTCTCTTGCTTCGACTTGTCCAACCATGTTCTGGATAAAATGCCCGTTCATCTCATCACCATCGAAATCAGCATTATAAGCTTTACACGGTGCATAGTTCATTCTCAAAGCCCTCTGTCCTCTCAATATCCTCACACGATGACCCATAATCGACGGCTTGTGCAACGACGGTTGACGGTTCATCAATACCATCTCATTTTGAAGTAAATGTCTGAAAACCGTAACAGATCCATCCGTTTTCGTTCCTGGGTCAAGCAATCTCGAATATTGTCTTCTTTCCTTCTCGTTCTCGCTCAAAATCCTCTTATCCTGATCTGTTCCATTACTACTGACATAGTTAGCTCCAGGATATTCTTTCGGACCTCTTTCGATATATTCCCTCATCTTGTTAATGTTCAATCCCGAAACAGTAGTCGGGAAAGTAAGTTTCTTCGCAAAAATCTCCGGTATTCCAATTTCATCAACATCCAAGTAAGGGTCTGGTGTAATGACAGAACGACAAGCATAATTCACTCTCTTCCCCATCATATTCATTCTGAAAAGACCTTGTTTTTTCTCCAGCAATTGGCGGATTCCCGAAGGAGCACCAGGATCAACCTTCGACGGTTCGTTGTCATACAAGGCATTAACTTTCATCTGGAGATCTATATAAGCGAAATGAAGTTTCTCATTCAAGTCATTTCCTCTAAGTTTATCCTTGTACTCGGTCCTAAACTTCTCCACGAATTCATCATTCCTCTTCGGATCCATGGCCAATCGAGTGCAAACAACTGCTTCGTTACTTTCCAAGATCTTTCTGAGTGCAATTGTCTGCGAATCTTCAAATCGTTCGCCTTGGAAGAACCTCATCGGACGATATTTGGTCGGTGGAACCAAAAGCAACTCGTAGAACAAAACATCCATTGGGCACTCTTTCTTATCGTTCTAAAAAGATTTAATGTCAATCCAAAAAACCAAACAGAAACTTACTTTATCAAAAAGTGGAAAAAGCTTCTTCAAGATTTCATTTTCGTTTCTCCACAGAAGTCTGAAATGTTCACGGACTTCTGCTCCTCTCCAGGTCAGTTTATCGCATTTCAAAGTAGCCACATCCTCAAGTTGTTGTCTCAGAGCATTCTTGTCGTTCGAACTAATCACTCCATTTCCATTATCTATTCCACTAACATCAGCAACTTCATCCATGTATTCCTCAATAGGTCCATCATCCAATTTCGTAGCCAATCTGCTTGGCATCTTAGATTTCCCTAAGCCAGCTGATCCGAAATCAACCAGAATGGAACGGCCATCATCATTCCTCAAATTTCCATTACGACCTTTGCACAGAGAACAAACAACCTTGTGTTTAAACTAAAACCAGGTAAATTACGGGGTAAAAAAATAAAAACTTACCAACTGGTCTTTTAAATAGTCCCTCATCAGAGTATTTCTCAAATCCATCGCGTTCTTCGTAGGAGATGTATATTCGCTTTTGAGTTGCTCAATCGTCTTTCCCGTCAATTCACAAATTGTTTCGTCGAACTTATCTGCATTCACGGCCATTTGATGAAGCATATTCATATTATCCTCCTTCGTTTCGGCAGTATCAATGTGGTCTCTGATCTGATTGTAGAGAGCTTCAGCTCTGGACACCAATCCGAGTTCCATGCACCGTAACTGTGTCAATAATAACTTTGTTCTCGGAGACCTCGTATTACACATGAACCGATGGCAATGGATACAGCTTCCTTTGAGCAACTAAACTGATGAATTACGTCGTTATTGTTAGAATTAGGAAACTCACATTATAAAGAAAAGGAAAAAGCACCGGATTGAAAGCAGGGACATCGAGGTGAATATAGCCGAAATGACCAGGACAAAACTTCCCGTACATTCTACAGTACTCACATCTGTCATGGAAGTCGATTGGACCCATTCTGCCATCGTAGAGACCATTTGGAAGAGGATAACCGAGCTTAAAGTGGATTATCGAATTGTTGTGAAACCGTACAAGAGCTTACAGTATCAAAAGTTTGAGGGTTGTGGATATGAACAACTCCCAGTGACTTGATCTCAGATGCTGCATATGCCCTGAGACTGAATTTGTCAAATTCCATATATGGAATGGGCTCTCTCCGTCGAGCCATCATGATCTGAAAGAAGTCGTTCGTGAAATCAAAGTAATCCATGTAAAGCACTTCGACTATGCTTCAAATCACGTATACAACGTTACAGAACATATTCAGGGAACAACAAACTATTCAGAAGAACTAGGGGCTAGGAATGCGAATAACATTTCGTAGGATGAAACTTCGACAGATGAAAGTACAGAAAGAGCCGTTCGTGAAATCACAGTAATCGATGTAAAATATCTCAATTATGTTTAAAATCACATATACGACATTGTGGAACATATCTAAGAGGAGGATAAAACATCTGGAAGAATTGAAAGAGAGGAATTTAAATAAGATAAAATCACATAGGATTCGGCCTCAAATCGAAAAACCACTATGCGATCATTGACGACAAAGAACAAAACGCCAAAATCTCAAAAGTTCCTATTTCGAAACTCATCATTAATTTTCGGTTAAACCCCTTTTCTCTCAACTTGCATTTGAAAACTTCAAGCCTTAATAATCTTTATTGAAAAACTTTATTATTAAGCACCAGTTCATCATAAGAATTAAAAATTAAAACTGGACAATTAAACAGGATATGTCAATTTGACTCGATTTTATGATTTTGCGACCTTTTTACCCATTCTTTCGCAAACCCATCGTCTTCGCATCCGTTCATCTCTGTGTACCATTCCAGGACGTTTTTGTACGGAGGCTTGTTCACTTTTTCTTTTTTCCAGAGCTTGTCACAGAGATCACACATGCCAATCCTATATCCTTCCGAATTCCAAGGCGCTTTCGCCCATCCTTCTTTTCTCCATTCAAAAAACTCTAAGAAAGCTGTTTTATTTTCCATCAAATTGTTCAAGAAAACAGCCATTGATTGAGCATCCTGAAAATCATCTACGGCAATAAAACTTTTTGGAGGTATCTTCGATTCATAAATCTTCCTCTTAAAAACAATAGGAATCATCGGAAGACGATATGAATCCCAGTATTTTTCTGTTATATAATCTCTACAAACAGAGTTCTCCGCAATGACTAGAAAATAATAGTTTGATTTTTGTTTTTCACATGTAGATCCTTTAGGACAAAATTCTTTCAGCTCAGATTTTTTCGCACAAGCTCCAGCGACGTCGATTCTGAAGTGTTTTCCGAGTTCGGCAAAAACCTTTTCTCTTCCAGATGGAGTTTTGCAATTCGAAACGAACCAGAGAGCTCCCTTGACCGTCTTGTTCGAAAGAATACTTTCCTCGTCTATGGGGAGGTTTTCTGGAGGAAATCCACGTGTCTTGGCCGTCTCCGGATTCACCCAATATCCTCCATATGGGGAACTCACATCAGACAAGGAAAGATGACTCATGACCCAGTCGATGTAATCCGCTAAAACGGTTAATTAAAAACAATCAGTAAATCGTTGTCAGCGAACAACTAATGGATCGATCAAGTGCTTGTTCAATAAGTGATCAATTAAGTGGGCATTTTGTTAATCGCTTATTTACTAAATAGTTTAAAGTAGTCGTTGAAAAAAATGAGTCATGGACCAAGTAGCTTTTAAGCAATTACTCAGTTTCTTAAAAAAGCTCGAGGAAAAATGAGTAGTTCAAAAATAACCAATCAACCCACCAGGAACATTGCTCCATTGCGGGACCACGTGCGGAGCACTTTCCATAGTGTACATGACCATCTTCTGATTCTCGAAAGCCTTGTTCGGATAAACAGAGCTCAAGTCGTGGAAAACAACAGCCGAGGCTCCGCCAAGAAGTGATTTCTCAACAACTACTTCGCATTTGTTCTTCAAAGGACAATCATCGAGATCGTTGTTTTTCACTTCCCCGAATATCGGAGTAAATTTGAGGATAATTTTCTTTTCTGGCTCTTGTTCTGTCGCATCCTGAGGAAATCGGAAGTTATAAATAAGAAAGAGTACGCAAAAAACCAAGATAACTGTGAAAGCAGGTCGTGTTTTCATTATCACATTCTAAAAAACAAAAAGTAAAGTTAATTTGATTTAGGAAAGTATTTCGCCGATAAAAACGGAGGGCTAAGAATGATATTTCTTGAAATAATTTATTCAAGATCGTGTTTATGGATTATCCGGTAGTTCCTCGTCGGGGTCCCAGTCCTCGCGAGTCTCGGTGAGGACGTTGGCGTAGAGGTAATCCCAAGTCCACGGAACCTGTTCGTCAGTCACTTCTTCCTCGAGCTGGAGGAACCGGATCAGCAAAGTGAGGTCGATGTCGTCGAGTTTCTTGATTTCGGGGTTCTCAAAGCCCGGGAGATCGTAGTTGTAGATGTCTATAACATGGTTCACGGTGAATTCCGGGGCTCTGGCGACAGTAT
>VOSG01000363.1:25714-36925 GCA_009761265.1 Halicephalobus sp. NKZ332
AAGCCTAGAAAAGTACGCACGTATATCACAATCACATGACACAGCCCTGTATCAGTGCTCTAGACAAATTAGCTCACTTGATAACGGGCGTTTCAGAGTCTCTTTAATTTCGGACTTGGACGTAGGGAAGGATTGGTCGCTCCTGCTGAACGGATTCAGCTGTCCGAGTCGACTCTTCGGCCTTTCCTCCACCATCTGATTTGGATCTTTCAATCGGACCATCAGAGGAGCTTCTGGAACGAACAACGAGTTAAAGGAACGAAAGTCTACATAAAAGCGACAAACCGGGTGGTGGTTCGAGAGAGATATCAGGAGGATTAGTCGTAGAGGCATTCAGCTGTCTTCTTCGGTCCCTCCTCGCTGATCTGGCTCTCAGAGTTTCCCTGGCACTGGAAAGTTCGTCGGACATCACGTGGGGAAAGGTTTCGATATATGAAAAGGTTGTTTTCCATCTGCCATTCCGCAACCATGACAACCGGAATCACCACACAGGCGAATAACCCATCCGTTGCTGATAACCATAGCTCCTATTACTTCTCCGAACAAAATCATTGGTAATTCTACCAGTTGTGATGCGAAAATGACTCAACTCCTTTTTACTCATCTTTTTTTGTGTTTTTCGAACACATGTGCGTCGGTCTTGGCACGAATGTCTGGAGAGTGTGAACTTTTAGCCCGTCTGGGTCTTCCCGCCGGTGCAGTGTGCGTCGGTCCCGGCGCGAATGCCTGAAGAGTATACGTACTCTCTCGCACTGTCTGGAACGTGCTCGGCGATACGCACACAGTCATTTCTACTTCTCCGCAAAGGCGGAGCTGCCCTGTCTTTCTGTTCCCCAATCCGTCTCAACGACAGCCTTCAATAAAAGGGACTGAATTTTCTCTCCCCTTTCAGTCTGTCGAGCAATGATGGTTGCGTGCGGCGCGTCTAGCGTTGCAGCGGTAACCTGCCGGCTCGCGACTCCTCCTGAATTGTCGGGATCCCCGATGGCTATGCCATCGCCGTCCCCGAAGGCCCTCCAGGAACTAAAGGACGAGATTATGTTAGCTGCTGATAATGTACGTAAGCAACATGTTAAAGTAGAAGTGTCGGGGTCGCAACGCGGCATATATGGATACAGGTCCATATATCGAGCGGAGCGATCACCCTTTTGTTCCCTTGCCATTTTTTTCTCTTGTTTCAAAGAAAGTCCAATAAAGCTGCTTTTTGGTGTTTTGATGAATTTTGCAAATTGGTGATGAAAGTAAAGAACTAGGGCAAAAACAGTGTATTATGAAATCGTGTTTATTACGGATTTGATTCGGTGATTTTAGAATGACGAATCTCTCGGCGTGTCAGTATGCAACAAGTTGGAAAAGTTGAATCTTACCAAGGATGATCTAGAGGTAAGCTACGGGTTTATTTTGTATCAAACCTATGCATTTTGCTGTCGTTTTTCGTTTTTGCGAGCGACACAGGCTGGTGCAACCCCCCTCGCCTTCGAGCTCAGCCAGCACCAGCCTCTCAGCTCGGGCCGGCTGAGCCCCGACTGGCGTTGCTTCGTTTTTCGATGGAGGCAGTCCTTGTGGAGCGGACCGACGGACGGTCCGGCCGCACTCTTTTCGGTGGGGTTCGCTCGCTGTTCGGTTAACAGCAACAAAGCTCTTTCGTAATCGCAATTGGGGCGCGCTGGAAAACTGATGAAATAATAGCAACACGTGGACTTTTACCAATTAATTTTGCTTTCAGTCGACGAGGATCGGCGGAGTGGTCAACGACATCAGGAAGAGAGTGGCAGAGAGGTGTCCAAAGTTCTCGACTGCTTGCAGATCGTTGATCAAGCAATGGAGGAAACAGACGGAGACGTACACTCGGGCTGGATCGAGCTGCGGCGGGTCGAATGGCGTCACCCCGAGCATGATATCCCCGGCGATGCGACGGCTGCTGACCCCTCAGACGCCACACCGCCTTGGAGATGGTGTGGTTTTTTTAGATTTGAACTCACTGATCTGTGGGTTCTTTAGGTTCGTTTTCTAAAAGCCAGGTTTCGTCCCCCCGTGTCCCCGGGAACCTCACCCCTTCCAACGGAAGCACCGGCAACTTGGTCGCTCAGGCAGTGGAGAAGGTGCAGCAGCTGAACGGAACTTCCCTCGAGTCCCTCAAGATCCCGCTGAAACGGAAACCCGATGGTTTGTCACCGTTCTATGTGCTTTCTGAGTAGTTTTTTATAGTTATTGCAACGAAAGAAGAAGCCCAGATCAAGCGGTCGAAGAGCGCTCTCATTCAGCAATCGAATTCGCCCCCGTTATCCATCTCAGCCGTCAGGAGGGACGCGCAGTCTACAGCTGAATTGGTCGCACAATTGTCAGAGAACCTTCCTCAGCAATTGGCTCCCGATTTGAGTACGCCAAAGAGTAGTTCGGTCTCACCCAACTCTGATAGCGTGAGTTTGTCGCCTTTATCTTTTTGACTTTCTGTCGTTTTTGCAGAAGAGCAGTCGTCCTCCACAGCTGATAATGTTTCCGGAGGAAAAACAACGGGAAAAGCGGAAGTACACCAAGCGAGCTGCAAAGTTTTTCAAAAACTCAATGGAAGACAGTCAAATGATGGCCGACAGTGTGCCAACTGCAACTGAGTCTATCGTTATAACCAAAGTGAAGGTTCCCAAGAAGCCTGGGATGATCTCGGGAAGTGCGAAGAAAGTCGACTGGTATGCTGCCCTGCCTTCGGTCGAGGAGCTCCAGAAACGTGCTCAAGCCCAAGCATCCAAGTCGAAGAACGTCACGAAACCGTACATTGAGACCGTCGACGGACGCGAACTCGTCTGTCTGCCGTTTGTTGATGTTGGTATCCCAGATGTTGTGGAGTTCAATTATCCGCCAGAAGAGAATCCAAAGATTGAATGTCCTTATCCGCGGGCAGCCAGATACGCACTCAAGGGAATATGAATTCTTTAGTTCACAGATCTCCCGTTTCTTTTAGTCTATAGAGTCCAGCAGAGTTTTATTATTAAAAGTGCAGTTGATCTTCGTCTGGAGATCGTCTTGCCTTCGGGTCGATTTAATTACTTAATTATCCGGTCTCAAATCACTAATACGTTCCATATTGCCTTTTGTTTTGAAATGATTGTTGGTTGCTTTCACTCAGCAAATTGTTCATGCGTGTTCTAGTGTTGTTCTGATTTATGATATACACTAAATATGAATTTGTAAGCCGATCGTTCTTTCATAGCCATGGTCTTGTGCCAATTTATATCTGTTTTTTTATTTGGAAAATGGAATAAAATGGGAAAATTCAGATGAATCAAGGACAACGGGTCTATGCCCCTCAAGTGAAACTCCAGAACCCAGATCAGTTTAGGAATGGGATTGACAGCTTGGAAACGAGATTAGTGAATATTAAAAGAGGGATAGAGGAGTTGCTTCTTTCGTTGAACGCGAACGACAAGGTTTCGTGGCCAGCTCTTCTGTCGAAAGCAGCTTCGTTGTCGGCGGAGTTGTCTTCTGTACAAGCGGCCTTCAAGAGACCAGTGGCTCAGAATTCCCAGGACGACGCTACGGCTTATTTCAGGAATCAGTTGGTTATCCCTCACACGATATCTCCTGATATCAATCCAGCTCTTCTTGTGAGTTTTTATATGAAAAGAAGCTTGTGAAATGGGAAATTGCAGGAAATGACAGAACATAGAGTTGGAGCTTGGAATCATGAAACTTGCCCTTTGTTTTTGAAAACGAAGCTTCCTCCAGAAGTGGAAAAAGAGACGTTTGACATGGAACCGGAGCCTTCGAATAGTAGGCTTATCGAGCAAGCCGGGAAGCAGATCGCGAGCATGAATAAACACTTGGATATGATCATCACGCATATGCAAGACCAGCTGAGTAAGTGGTCGAAAGTTCACGAACACAGGAAGCCTACTTTCAATCCACAACATACGGATCAACTTGTGAGGGTGGTACACAATGGAGACGGGATCAAGAAACAACGTCCTATGGCATAATTTGTGTTTTTATTGTGTTGAGATAAATGATCTCGATGGTTGTGATGCTTGGGATTTCTGAATAAAAGGGAAACTTACGGAAATTGGAGATTCCATAGAAACGGACAGATAATCCGCGAGAGGTTTCCGGCGGCGTGGCCAAGCGAGCGCGAACGACAAACAAGAACAATTTTCCGTCTTCACTCGTTTTTTAGCAGTTCTGTTTTGTCCATGGATCATCGCGATTCTTTAAACCACTTGAAGGGGAAAAGGTCTTTTGGGATAAAACTGGCCAGGAAAACCCATAAACCATGGCCAGAAGCCCTGAGTACCTTGAGAGTACGGTATTCTAATGTGGATATTAATGAAGTTAATCTTGCGACTGTGAACTTGTATGGAAACAAGAAGAATCCTGTTCGTCCTCAAAGGAAGAAGTTGGAATCAGAGCAGAATGTTTTCGATGAGAAAATCGAGCAACTCAGAAGGCAGATAGAGAAGACGGAACTCGATGATGAGGACAAAAATACGTTGGAGTCTCTGAGAAGAGGGAGGATCGTCTGTGGACCAGAGACAGGAAACTTCGACATCGATGTCTTGATGCCGAACTCGATGTCAGTCACTTTGACTGTTAATGGAACCAAGAAACTGGAGGAAATCAAGCCAGAAGCGATCCTGCAAACAAAAAGGTTGGTTTCGACATATCCATATTTGTTTACTCGATGTCTTGATATATGAATTTTTATCTTCTTCCCTTGATATATGAATTTTTATTTTTTATATCTTGATATATGGGTTTTAGATATCCTGACCAAGAACAGCTGTCGGAGAATACTCGTTATGTTTTCTGGTTCTACGATAGAAAAGGAAAAAAACAAGAAATCTATGACGAAACCAGGACTCTTGGAAGTTTAGATTTGATGGTTCCAATGTTGTTTCTTCGAGAACCAGATGGACACGAAGTTGAAATGAAGATAAATGACCAGATAACGTCTGCCGTTGGGCTTCCTTTGACGACGATAGAAACCTCGTTGGATAACGAATGCACCAGATTCCGATCGTTGTTGTTTGATTCTATCCAAGAAGCGGAGAAAAAAAGGGAGTACGAGGGCTTGGATCACTATGCTTTTCCAGAAGAAACTGTTCTCAAAGGATTCGGCTCTTCCATGCGGCCAGCGAATAGTTTGGAAATGTTCGAGAGTGATTTGGACGAAATGCAGTATAATGAGAACTTGGAAGAAAGCGAAGAAAGGGCGATGGAAAGGTTGAAGATGAAAATCGAAGCTTCTGCTGGTGTCGCTCAAGTCTGGTTTCGGCCCAATGAGACAGATGATTACACCTTCTTCGCTCAGATCGGCAGGGACGTCATCGAGAGGACACCCATCGAGGTCATCGAGATGGCCCTGGATTACTTGAAAGGGAGGGAAGGTGTAGAAGTAGGTTTTCAAGTTTACATTTTAGTTTTCATATGTAGATTTTGGTTTTTCATACATAGATTCCATTTTTATCTATGGATTTTAGATTAAAGAACCTCCAGAAGCTTTTGTTCTTCAAGTAGCGGGTAAACAATCATTTATAACTCGACACATTCCATTGAAAAGATACGAATATATCAGATCTTGTTTCGAGAATTACAAAACTCCTGTTCTTATTCTTCGACTTAAGTCTGCAATTTTCCCGAATTACGTTAAACCTCCGCCGATCTTCGTTCCAGCTTTCATCCAAGCAGAAAGAAACATCAAATCCGAAAGAGACGCGATCGAGACCGAAAAACAAAGAAATCGAGCAAAAATAGCAGAAAATCGAACAAAAAAAGTACAAACAAAAACAGGAAAAAAATCAAATTTGATGGATGAATTTGATGAAGAAGTCCCCAAGTCAGAACCTATAAATTTTTGGGACTTGGACGATGAACTGAAGGTGAGGGTTCTTTCCGCAAGTCATCTGATAATCACGGGGATCGAGAAACTTTACGTGAAAGTGGCCGTCACCGTTGGAACCAATGTGTTATCTCAGAGGGATTCCCCGATTGTCTCGCCGAATAATCCTAGATGGGGAAATGTGAGTTTCCATTAGCACATTATACCACTAGTTTTATTAATATGCTGTTTTCGACTTTAACGAAATCAATTCTACAGCATATTGATAATGTTCTTATTAATTGAGTATTTTCAGTGCTTGCTTGATTTCGGACTTTATTTGAAGGACATCCCAAAATCAGCCCAATTATCTTTGTCTTTGGTATCGGAAAAAATCAAAAAAAAGGGAACGGAAGCAACTGCTTTGGGGTTTTTGAACATCAGACTTTTCGACTGGGAGGATTATCTTCTTCAAGGAAAGAAAACGGTCTTTTTCTACCCTTTTCCGAAGGATCTAGGTGGGCTTTTGAATCCAACTGGAGTTACAGACACAAATCACGACCATACTGTAGCTAGGTTGGAGATCGAGTTGACGGATTTCGGAAACCGAGTGAGGTATCCACCTTTTGACTCCATATTGCAGTTTGTGAAAATCATGCAGAAACGGAAAGCGAGATCAGGGAATGTCTCGGATTGTCTTCCTGAAATTGAGGATTTCGATGAAAATAGTGAGAATATAAGAAGATTAACTACATTGAGGAAGATGATGGGTCCCAAATCTCTAGGAATAGAAGATCAAAGATTTTTATGGCAAGTAAGAAAAAAAATAAGTTCGAATTTTCCATCTATGTTGCCGATAATTGTTGATCTTCCGATGGTTTGGAAAACAAGAGAAACTTTTTGTGAATTATATGGTATGTTAGTGGATTGGCCATTGTTACAAGTGGATGCTGCGATGGAAATTCTGGATGGGAAGTGTACCGACACTTGGATAAGAGATGCCGCTGTTGACAGGATAGATAGGGCTCTGGATAACGATCAGCTTCAACTTTATCTTTTGCCTCTGGTTCAAGCTTTGAGGTAAATTTTACTTTTAATATGTTTCGAGAAAATTAAAAACCCTTTCGAAATAGCTTAATTTGATTTGTTAGTTTTATGATTTTAGATATGAACCATTCGCGAATTCTGGCCTGACAAAGATGCTCGTGAAAAGAGGACTTTTGAATTACAAGATTGGTCATACACTCTTCTGGCTTCTGAGGGCCGAATTGAACAACTTTGACTTGTCTCCTTCTGTTGTCAAAGTCCCCAAATTTTATGCCAGATTTGCCATTTGTCTTGAAATGTATCTTCGAGGAAACTCTGCCCATTTACCGGGGATTGTGAAACAGGTGGAATTGGTCAATATTCTGACTGCTCAGAGTCTTCTTGTGAAGAGTGTCGGAGCGAAGGAATCGGCAACGAAAAGACTTCAACAAGAGTTGATGGAAAAGAAAGAAAGGTTGCAAAATATGATTTCTCCTTTAAACCCGACAGAAAGATTAGGAGAACTTTTGTGAGTTTTTTGAAATGAAAAAATAATTGCTCTCGATTTTCATAATTATTTAATTTCTTCAGAATCGACAAATGTTCAGTTCTCGGAAGTGCGAAACAACCATTGAAACTGACTTGGAAAAATCCAGAACCTTTGGCCAGATTAACGGCAGAGACTCATCAGATACTTTTCAAAAATGGAGACGATCTTCGTCAAGATATGCTGACTCTTCAAGTGATGAGGATTATGGATGCGAAATGGAAAATCCACAATTTGGATTTTTGCTTGACCCTTTACGAGGTCCTTCCTATGGGAAGAAATGTGAGTTGATTCATAATGGTACTTTTATAACACAAAAAGTGATACAGAATTTTTCAATGTCGATTTTCGTGCTGAGATCAAGGAAAATAATACATCTTTTATTAATTAATAACTTCCGTGTTGGGACTAAAAAGATAATGCATTTTTTATTGATGATTTATCCTTTTGGGAGGAACAACTAGTTGGAAATTGATCGCCCTTAAAGTTGCATAGAGATCCGAAATTTGATGAATTATTTCAGATCGGGATGATTCATGTGATTCAGAATTGTCAAACACTTTTCCAAATCCAGATCGGAGCGAACCAAGTTGGATCTGCTTTCAGTATGGATAACAACCTTCTGAACAAATACCTTTATCAATGTTCCAATGACAGTAAACAATACATGGAATGTGTGGACAGATTTACGTCATCGTTAGCAGGGTACTGTATAGCTACATATGTGTTGGGAATCAAGGACAGACATCAAGACAACATTATGTTGGCGAAAGATGGAAGGATTTTCCACATCGATTTTGGGCATTTTTTGGGACATACGAAAAAGAAACTGGGTATCAACAGAGAAAGGACAGAATTTATTTTGACGGAACACTTTTTGAATATTATTTCAAAAGGAAAGAACAACCTGAAAGATACTTATGAGTACAAAAGTTTCCGGGAATCATGTGTACGAGGGTTTTTGGTACTCTACCACAATGCCAGGTTTTTCATCGTTTTGTTCAGAATGATGCTTTGTATGGGGCTTCCGGAATTGAGCAATCAGAATCACATTGACTTTCTTATTCAATCCTTGATGTACGAAAAAACAACGGAAGAAGCGAAAACAATTTTCTTGGAGATTTTCGATGATGTCGTGAAGAGTGATTGGTCGACGTCGGTGAATTGGTTTTTCCACTCAGTGAAACATCTTTGAGGAATAAACAGTTGTAAATAAAAATTAGATCTCAGATACTTGCTTTTAAACTTTCTGATTTCGATGAAAATTTGTGAATAAAATTTTTCCAGAATGTTGTTTTTAGTTAATTCTCGAGATTTCTAATCTTTAACAGAATTTTTTTGAGAAACTGGTTTTTATGTAATCGTCTATAAAACGAGCTTTATTACTTCCTAAAATCAAAATCCAAAATCCAGATGCCTGGGGGTCCGGGTGATGAATCAGAAAAGATTGATTACGTTATTTGATCCCGTTTCCAAAATCGAAAAGTGGGTGGATCGATAAGATGACAAAAAAACAGTTTTCTTCATTTTTAATCCCAAGATAAAGATGAAGATGAATATTTTAACCTTTTTTGTATTTTTTATATTCTTTGAAACTATTAATGGAAAAACTACTTTAAAACCGAACCATGTTGTCATCGACGAAGCTCACCGTCATATTGATGTCGACTCAGCTTGGTTGGACAAGAAGGGACAAAAAGTCCAACAAGTCGGATTAGATGCTTCGGATAAAGAGAAAGTTGTTTTGGACCTCTTGACGGAAAAAAAGCAACTTTCTGCTTCTGCTTCTGGAAACATCGCCGCGGCCGAGACCAGTGAAGGTCACCGAGCTCAAGTTCAGAAGTTCGGGGACAAGGGTGGTGTTGCTCAAGCCGGGGGACACAAGTGAGTTTCTCGAATATAATCACAATATCATACTATAACAATACTATAACAATATTATAGAAATATACTATTATAATATCATAAAAGTAGAAATAGATTTTTACAAATATTTCGTAATTGATTTCGAAATTGTTTAAGCTTTAAAATTTCAGAGGTCAGTTGAGAACGAAGGAGGATTCTGAAGGCCACCATGCTTATCTGAAGGCGAATAATGAGTACACTTTGGATACTTTAGCCAGAGGATCACTGAAAAATGCTGAAGATACGGATTTCCTTGCGAAGAACGACAGATTTGACTTTAAACTTAATCCAAATAGTCAAGACAACCACACTGGAGAAGGTACGTTATCCTTCGAAGATAAGGAAAAAATGAAATCAGGGAATTATCTCTATACAATTCGACAAGACGGAAGGAAGACCGAAGCAGAACTGACTTCGGAAGATGTCGGAAAAGACGAATTTTCGCAATCCTTGTTTGGAAGACGATCCGATAAATACCACTGTACGGCGGAGACTCCTGGGATTTCCCAGTGTTACGATGCTCAAGGAAGATCCGTGGGGAAAGTCGTTGCTGACAAGAATGGAAATACTGTAGTCTACAATGACAAAGATGTCCCCATAGGAACGGGATCTGTGAGGAAGATAAACGACAGATCTTACGAAGCAGTGATTTCGAAAAATCTCTTCGTGACGAGGCTGAAGGACGTTCGCAGAGGGGCCTGTTGTAAGCAATTCACGGGGAAGGAGTGCTCAGCGCCAATAAAATTGAGTAATCCGAAATTTAGTTCTCCTGGTGAAAGAGATAAAGAAAACAGACTTCATTTGACTTGGCCGGATTGTTTCGACATGAGCGTCGACGTGACGCTACCCCCAGGAGTGCATATTAATAAACTAGCCATGAAGCTCGACGTGAATATCCAGCCTTTGGGAAAATTGAGATGCATGGATGTGGCTACTTGTGGAAGAGAATGTTATTATTGTGATTGGTGCAAAAATTCCCGAAAACTGAAAATCCTCGAAAACACCGACGGAAATCTCTGTAGATCCACAGATGAGAGGACTTACAGACTTACAGTAAAGCTTTGTCCTCCTCCTGAAGATCCTAACTTTACTCTTTGTTCTACTTTTTCGAAATCAGTTTGGCAAAAAGATTATTGGCAAAAAGAAGGGGCAGTCGATGTTTGGATGAAATTTTATCAAAGAGGACAAAAAAGAGAGGAGTTAGAAAAAGAATTCTTTAGTCAACTAGATAATCCTCTGTTGGGAAAGGCTTTCAAATTGGCTCTGATCGGCGACTGGCTCGCTGCAAACGGATTGGATGTGAGTTTTTATTAAATTTACAACTTTTTAATTTCAAAAATTTGTAACAAAAAGTGATCCTTAGTTTCTATAATAATTATTTCCAGAGAGGAAGTTACACCCCCACACATGCAGAATTGATGGAATACTTTGTTTCGAAAAGAGATCCAGATGAACTTCTTGCTTGTGAACATGCCGTTATTGATTACGAAATCGAAGGAGCGAAAGTGAAAACAAACCTCCTGTTGGAAGCAGCCACGACAGCCAATTCTGTAAGATTTTAAAATTTATTTAGGAACTGTTTATTCCAAAAAATCCAATTAAAATTCTTTTTGTCAATATACTTCTTAAACTAAAGGTGAATTTTATGGAAATAATTTCAGATTCCGAATATTTTCAAAGACAAAAAATGTGCTGCTTTCGAACAACTCCAAGAATCTAGATTCCAGAAAGAAGTAGACGAATTCAGAAAACAAGGAGGCGGCGGGGGAATCCTCGGGGGTCTCGGAAACCTCTTCAGTGGAAGGAGGAAGAAATGATTTTCTATTTTTAGAACGGGAAAATTTAATTTCTTGTAGAAAGTTTATTTAATCTCCATTAAAAATAAAAAAGATTAATATAACTATGAATTCTGTAAATTATCGTT
>VOSG01000364.1:0-14751 GCA_009761265.1 Halicephalobus sp. NKZ332
GGTAATGTCAAGGACTATCAATCCTTGAAAGAATTACGGTAATAGCTCTTCTAGTTTTCGAGAAAACTAGATGTTTCCTATTTTGTGGGACACACTGTAAAATTCCTAAATTAAGTCTTTTGCAATTTTGTTTTTAAAGAATATGAATCCAAGGACTTCCTGAAGATGAGCTGTTTTGTTTTTCGCTTTTTGTTTTATTAATATCCTGGTTTTCATAATGCCTCCAATAACGCTTTATTACAAAAGATTTCCGGACTGAGTCAGTTCGCGAATGAGTCATCGACAATTTATCCACCAGGCCAGATTGCCCGTTATCATTCTTTGATCTGCAGTTTTAGCAGTGTATTTATCCGGCCTATAAAAGATTTTCGAGACCGTCATCTGTCTCTTGGGGAAAATATAAAGACCCTTTTCGAGAAGACTGTTATCCAGAATTGATCCAGGATGAGACTTTGGATTCTGTTTTTGTTCTTTGTCTCCTTTATCTCCGGGTGTCAGGGGATCGATCCCACTTGGATTTGGGATTTGATAAAATTAGTGAAGGATGTTTCGAAAATTGCAGAAAGTTTGAATGAAATCAAGGGAGTTTCGTTGACGAATGATATCTATTTCGATCTCCAGAAGGTGAGGAAAGCGACCGAGAGAGGCATCCCGGATTTGAAGTGGACTATACTGCAGCAGAGATATGATCAAGTAAGTTCACTTATTTTTCAACAAGGAACGTTTATTTTTATCAATTTTCCTACTATATTTAATACTGAAAAGATTAAATCCTATAGTTCTTGATCCTGATTGGAAGATTGAAAAAAACCATGTCAAGGAGATTTTAAGTAGAAATTACTTGAGTTTTATGAAGTTATAATTGTTAATTTTTTAGGAAATCGAAATTCCCGCAGCAATTGTTTTCCGTTCCGCCAACGAGTTTCTGAAAAGGCCGAACAAGTACAACAGACACCGATTGGAGTTGGCTTGTCAAAAATACTGGCCGAGTTTTGTTTTACAAGTAAGAATTCCAAATTTTCTGAGTAAAATAACCAACTCAATTCTTTAGCATCTCTACATGATGCTTGACGATCGAGGAAGGAGTTGGTACCTTGAACAACTCGAAATTCTTCACTTTTCTTCGAAACAAGCAGACTTTCTAGAAGATCAAGTGATGAATTCTGTCGAGGAACTGGTCCTCAGTCATGCCTTCTGTATCTCTTTTCATGATCTCTTCGACAAGTATACTGTAGAACAAACTATAGTCTTTGCTTCGAATATTTCCTCGATTTTGAAAGAACAGAAGAAAAAAGCGGGAAAACTTTATTACCCGAAGCATTTGGAGCTCTTTGCCGAGGAGTTCATCGACAACTTTGACTCCAGAAGCTGCAGCAGGAAGAGTGAGTGCAACAAGAAGCTTTCCTCCGAACTCCAGGCTGCTTTGAAGGAAGAATTCAATTACGAGTAAATATTTTATTTGATAATTCCTTCTAACTTGATTAATTTCAGACAATTATTCACTGTGAGGGTTTCTCAGAAGGAACCCCATTTCACTGGTAGAATCCCGAAGGAAACAGTAACCGAGATCAGATCCAATGGGTTTCACGTACTTATTTACAAAACAGATTTCGTCCTCGAGCCTCCAAAAATCAACCCAGATATCCAGGATGCTCTGGATTCCCATGACAGCTTCTTCTTTATTCAAAACAGACTCTGCAACTGGAACCCCTTTAATCCTGTTGGAACCCTCCGGAAGATCTTCCCCGTTATCGAGCCTTACTGTGGAAACACTACTTTTTGTGCAATTACGAAATATGATCATGATGCTCAAATAACGAAAACGAACAGCACTGCCTCGAAATGTTTCTACTTCCTCTGCTTCCCATTTTTCAAAGGAATTACTGTAATCCAAGGGATTCCAGCGAAAAATCAGGAAGAAAGACGAATGGTTTTCTCGGAAGAAGGATCGCTTTGGGATGACGTCTTGAGAACTGTAGTGAAACTTTGGCAACAAAGATGGGAAACATCAAAAAGGTCGAAACGACAACTGGAAAACCAAGGAATCTTCACTGACAATTTGGAAGCTACAGAAGTTGCTACAGAACTTCTTCATGATCTCGAAAACAATGTAAAAGAAACAAAACAAATTGAATGGGAAAAATCCAAAAATCATTACGAAGCATTGAAATCAACATCAACTTCTTTTTCAATTAATTTTTCATTACTTTTTATACTTTCAAACATTTATACGGTGTCAAGGTTTCTATAAATATTTCAAGAGGCTTAATCCTGACCACATACATACGAACTTTCCTTGTTGTTTTTGATGCAGCAAATCCTTGTCAGAAGAATATCCACATTCGCTGAATACGAAATCAAGATTTAAGGAAAACAAGGTCAAAATCATCACTAAGTTCCCTATATTTAATCAAAATCCTTCTCTTTTGTTTTCCGTAAAACAAAGTAAATTTAAAAAAACTTTGAAGAGATCTTTAGTCACTAATCTGGATTTCTATTGAAATGTTATACTTTTTAGGAGAAATGTTCATAGATTTTGTTAACATGAGTTATCGTTTCCGAAATCAATATTTTGTGAAATCTCAGAATTAAAAAAATAAATTCGTTACAAGGGTTTATCAGATCCGTTTTATTTTTTCATCTCGAGATGATGTTATCGAAAAACTGCTCCATGAAAAATATAAATTATAAGAAATAAAAAGATAATTATCTGAGCTTTATTTTTTGATTAAATTGTCTTTAAATGGATTCACATGTTTATTCCAAAAATTATGCTATAGTTTTGTTTATTGTTGCAGTATTAGTCGTCTATAAGATATATTATGAAGAAACTATAGTAATTTCAGTAGCTACAGTGAATAGACAGGTATGAAGATTTTTCTGAACTCATAATGAAAGAAAATTCAGGGTACCTATTCGTATTCGATAAACTGTCTTACTCAGAAATTCCTCCAAGCCATCAGAAAAAGTCATGCAGGATTCTTTGACACAGTTTACTCTGAAATTCGCAATTATATCAATGTGAGTTATTTTCTAAAACGAATTCTATTACTGTAGGGATACAAAAATAAGGTTCTTTATTCTTTGCTTTTATTGCTAGAGATTTTGTTAAAACAAAGGGTTTATGAATTAAACTAGAGGTATTTTTTAGACATGCAGTTTGAGTTCTCAGAGAACAGCTGAGGCCATAGAATTGAAAGCCCTGGATCAAGTAAGTTACTTCATTCCGCCGGTAATCAGCAGCCAGGCCTGCAACATCATTACCTTGGGAGTCGGGGAGGATATTGAAGCAGAGTTGAAAATAAAAGATAACTATCCCCAGTGCACTTTCTTAGGAGTTGATTTAAACGACGAAATTAGCAGAGACTTGTTCAAAGTAGTCCTCGGAGGAAAATTTGTAAACACCGCCATTGGAGCCATCGCTGGAAATTTCACAAAATTTGTTATAGGTAAGTCGAATCTTCCACAAAGACCGGAAAGTTGTAATGATGAATAATTTTATTGAGGAAGTTTCAGACAGTAACACAGGTGAGTACCACAAAAAAACCCTGTATCGTAGTTCGTTCCAAGAACTGTTGGATAAATACAACAAAAACAAACCGATCGACATGTTATTCATCGACATAGATGGCGAGGAATTCCAGTTGCTTGAATACATTGTCGACAACGTAGAAAAACTTCCCAAAATATGTCAAATAAATGTGGAACTTCATTTCCCAGAACAACATCCTCCTCGAGGCCATGAAATTTTGAGGACCTTTTCTAAAATGACCAAGACCGAAAGATTTCTCCCTCTTTATGCGAATCAATTTGGTCCGTTCTACAGGATCTTCATCATCAACATAGGAGACATCATATGTCGGCATACCTACCTCGGATATTAAAATGCTTGTCTGAAGTTTTTAATGCACACTACTTATTAGATTGTCCGGTTGAAATTTGCACTTTTCTGTGGATTTTGTATTTATTTCGGGAGAGTCCCAGGACTTCTACTGTAAAGGGATAATGAATCTGCCTAATAGATTGAGTAAAATCATATATTGGTATGTATTTTGAATAAATTGTATTGTTTGTTTAAAAACAAATTTAAATTAAAATCCTAAAAGTGCAAGTTTCAACCCGAGAACCTGATAAATAGAACAACAGCAATCTAACTTTTAAAAAGTTCGCTCAGTCATGTTCTATAGTAATGACTCCTTGTGTCTTTTGATAATAAAATGATACATCAAAATATCTCTAATGTGACATATCACTATATTATTTTAAATTCATCAGAAATGAAAATTCCCTTAATACACCGATACATTACATAATATCCAGTGTGTTCACAGTCCTCGGTTTTAAGAATCTAATAGATGCTTTTAAAACTTCTCAGAAAAATGTAAATATTGTGTTAGCGTTTTCAATCTCAGATGAAAAATTTCAGAAATTATCTTTTATTTTTTCCTGGAATTTTGCATCCAATATCTGTCTTTCGTAATGATACAAAAATTTCTCGATTTTGATTTGTTTGGGTTCAAAAATAACGACGTTAGCGAAACAAATCAAAGTCTCTCTTCCAATTGACTTCGTTATTTTGGAAAAAGCGAGATTTTGGTCGAAAACGGATTTCTGTTTGTTTAAAGAGAAAATTGAGTCATGGAAATTGTTGCGAGATCTTTCAAAATATATTTCTCCATAAAACTTTGGAATGAATTTCTCTATAAAAACTTTTAAATGAAGTTCCTCATATTTCGTTTAAAAATGAGCTTCAAAAAACTGGAATTAATCCACTTTCTCTGCAAAAAATATCTTAAATTAAAAAAATACAAACGGATTTGTTCATGTTCCACCGTTTTATTTTGCTTTGTTGACAAGAGAGGTTCAGATTTTTTTGGCGGAAATGTTGATTGAGTAGTTTTTTTCTCCGGTAGGCGGAGAGACACGGGTGCTTTTCTGCGGCCAGGGAATGCTCCGTTCTGAATCTGAGAACTGTTCCTGGACGTTTCGAGTTATGTGACAGAATTTTGTTTTCAATCTGAGAATTGTTCTTGAACGTTGAGTTGATTGAATTTTCTCAAACCTGAAAACTTTTATTGGACATTTCGAGTTATGTGGTGGAATTCCTTTTTAATCTGAGAACTTTTTCAAGAAGTTTCGAATTATGTGACAGGGTTTCGTTTTTAAATATGAGAATTTTTCTTTAATATTTCGTATGAGTGATTGATTTTTTTCAAATCTGAAAATTATTCCCGAACATTTCACATGATGAAATTTCTTTTTTAATTTTGTTTAGATGCAAAGTCAATAAAAAATCCACCTCTCAACATGAATTTTGTTTTTTTGTTTAAAAAAGTTAAATTTAGATTAGTTTAATGTTGGAAAAGTTTAACTTTAAAGCTATTTTTCCTGAACAAGATTGAAATACGAGTGTTTTGGAAAGTCATTAACTTTGAAATCTAATTAAAGCCACTTGCAGGAAAACCAAAGTTTTCTGAAATCCAAAATCTATAAATTTTACTAATTGGAGAAACTTGATCCACTTCAATCCGGACATTTTTCGAAGAAAAATATGTCTGACGAATACGGAGCACCTGTTCACCTCGGTAAGTCACTTATTATTTCTATACAAAAATCTCAACAAAAACAACCTTTGATCAAACTAATATGGTTCTGTTTTCGTGTCCTAACTGTGAATTTTTTCCAATAACTCTCGTCTTGTTTACTTTTTCTGTATTTTCCACCTTTCAAAGGAGGAAAATAATCTTGTTTTCCTTCGAATTGACCTAAAAGTTTTGCAACATAGATGAGAAAATAAGAGTTATGCTCTGATAGAAACCGTTGTGGAATGCGAAATCGACTTTCATCGCGAAAGCTCTTGTAACTATGATTAGTTCGCCCGCACTTAAGTCACAAGTGGACATTAGCGTCAAAGCCGATTAAACAGTTGAGTGAAACCAACTCTCACTTTGGAGCTCCTTGATAACTACAGAGAATCCATTCATTGTTAAATCCAAATAGAATACAAAATTAAAAACTGTTAAATAATTGAGTGAAATCAACTCATCTGTTTTAAGCCTAAATAAAATACAACTCTAAAAATACCCGTATAGTTGAGCACGGTCGATTCTTACTGTGACGGCTCTTATTAACTATGACGGATTCGCTTTTTCTGAAGTATAAGTGGAATTTAACGCTGAAAGCAACACAATAGATGAGCAAGTTCTCTTTCCGCTATACAATGGGTCAGTATATTAAACAGATTCTATGTATCGAATTCACTGAGGATAACCATTGATACTATTATCAATATATCGATGTATGAAGAATAATGTATCTTCGATATATCAGAACCCTTTTAATCTCTCATTTTTTAAGCATTAATAACTAAAGATTTAGTTTATTTCCAAGCATGTAGAAGTTAATATCAAAATGAACTGAAATTGTTACACAAGATCTTAGATTAGCCATTGTGATTGAAAATTTTCCTTTGTTTTGCATCTTTGCTGGAAAATTGTTTATTTTGAGATGAGTTTGCTATCGAAAAGTATCCTGTTGATCGGGTCTTGGAGAGTACCCTACAAATCGAATCTTAGAGAGTATCTCATCTGTTAAGCTCCGAGATGTACCCTGTTGATCAGTTCTCAGAGAGTACCTTGCCGATCGGATCTCAGAGGGAAGCACGGACCACGTCACAGTCTGCGATAGAAGCTGCAAGATCGACACTCGAAGGAAGATACTAGATTTTTTCGAGGGCTTTATTGCGCAACAAGTGATTTCAAACGTCGCTTGAAAAAATAAATAACTTGATAAAAAAAACATGAATCAATATGAAGGGAAAAATTAAGAAATATCTCGATGAAAATCTGATTAATCCTTTGTGCAAAAATTATATTTGTTTAGTTTGGATCTCTGGATTTATTTTTGTTTGATCAAAAAATTACCTAAAAGTTCTTTAAATAAAAAAAATTATTTACAATCTTGTTCCTTCTATCATCTCATTCATGGATTTTATTCTTAAAGTACAGAAGCTCCTTATCCTTAATTTAAATATTAAAAAAAACTATTTGAATTTAAAAAGTCACGGATTTTGCTCTTAGACCACAAAGCCTCTTGTCTCGAATCTAAATATTAAATAAACTATTTAAATTTAAAAAAGTCATTAATATTTATTTTTATTAAAGAAACAAAGAAATTCTATTTTTATTGTTTAAAAAACATAAAAACCTTATATAAATCTAAAGTGATCTCATGATTTTTGGACAATCGAAAATAATTTTAAATGAATCACCAAATGTCAGAACTGATGAAATCAAGAGGAATTCCTTCATTTTAAAATTTTTGATGAGTACTTGTCGATTCTATTTGATGCTCTCATTTTACCTTTGCAAAGAAGGCAAAACTGGTTTCATTGTGCTTGAATAACAAGAGTCCAAAAGTTTTACATGATTACACTATTATGAAAATCAAAAATAAAAATTGTTTACAGAATTACATCGTTGTGGAAATCAAAAATAAGAGTTTTTAAAAGATTACGCTGCTATGAAAATCAGAATGAAAACTTTTTCCAAAATACACTATCATAAAAACCAAAAATAGAATTTTATGAAGATGTCCCAACAAGAATTTATTTACTTTTCTAGAGATGTCTGGGAATTTTAGCTAGTACTATCAAAGTCAAAAACGATACTATTATAAAATCATTCCGAAATAGATCTCTAGGGTCTTCTCAAGTTCGATGTTCCAGATGTTGATCCATAAATCGCCACTCAGTTTCGGAATGTTTAGTCTCTCCCAAAGTTTTCAGACCAATCAATCTAATGGTTAAGTCGAGTATATATCTTCCAAGCATTTGATGTTTCAGACATTAGTTTGCAATCCCCCGCAAGCTGTGAAAAGTTTAAATCTTCCTCAAGCTTGTAGATCAATCAATCCAAAGTTCAGAGTTAAGTATATATCTTTCAAGCATTTAATCTTCAACTATCAGTTCACAATCTCCCCCAGGTTTCGAAAAGTGTTGCTCCAGGTTTTAAATCAATCAATGCTAGGGTCAGAGTCAAGTATCTTCAAAGTGCCGGTCCCGGCTGGCAGCAATTACTTTTTGTCCAAAGAAACTTTCATCTGCGGTTCTCGGCCCTGTCAGTTGCTTACATTTCGTTGATTTTGAACAGATGCTTTTGTTTTCCTCATCAAATTTTCTAAACAAACCCCCAAAAAACTGATTTAAAAAACAATTTTAGGTTGATCTGTCCTAAATCAAAAATGAAACAAAACGAAATTTGTTAAGTTTGATGAGAATCGGGATATTTGACGAAATCCGTCAAAGCTAAAAGTAGCGGAAGGATTAGTTTACAAAATGATGCAAAACGGGGATATTTGGAGCGATCGCCGTCGGCTGTCCTCGGGGATTAGCGACACTTGGTCAGATCGGACATTGGCGAACAACATTTTTTCGTAGTATCGTCATCAATCTCGAATGTCCCCGAGGAAGTCCAGATCTGTTCCATTTTCCCTTTCAATCCCATTCTTTCGAGAACTTTGTCCATCTCGTAGAAATTTCCATCTTGTTTATTTTCTGATCCAAAAATCCTTTAATCCTGTCGAAAGTTATTTGTCCTGGAGCAATTTCCTTTCTCATGATCTCAAGTATTCCGATTTTCGAAAATTTATTCATTCTAAAACAACCTTTATGCTTTTCTCTCATAAAATCATGAATTTTAAATATTTAAATCTATAACAATGCCTATCCATAGTTATGTCTTTTCCTATGATCTCAAGTATTCCGATTTCCGAAAATGCGATCTATCCTTAGTGATTTTATTTTTATTCTTCCAGAAGTTATAAATATTTTATTTTCAAAGATTTTGTTTATCCTGGACTGATCTTCTGTTGTTTTATCTCTTCTCTTTCATCTTTCAAAAAGTCAAATTCATCTAATAAAAATTTACTTTTCCATATCAAAATTTCCTCAAAAAGTAATTATTTTCTGTACTTTATAAAATGTTCCAGTTTTTTAAAAACATTTTTAAAAGGAATTCCTTTTTACGTTGCATAAAATATTAAAACTTTTTTAAAAAATACTTTTCTCGCAGATTTCCCCTTTTGTCCCCTCTTTCTTCCGAGTTTTATTCATCCAGCAACGATTTCCTCTTTTTGTTCTTCTAGGTCCTAAATCCTATTCCTTTATAAATTTTTGATTTCATATAAGTTTTCCATTTTACATAAAATTCTAATTTTGTATAGATTTACCATCGAATATAGATTTTTTTATCCAACATAAGCTTTCTATCCAATATGAAATTCTTTTATATTGTATAAGTTTTTTATCTATTATAATTTTTTGATCCTTTTCGAGCTTTGAAAATGCTTTTGCATTTCTCAGGTAGGTTCGATTCCTCAGGGACTGTTACTTATTTATTTGCACATAAGTTTTCGGTTTCTTTCTCGAGGGATCTTCATTCTGGAAATTTTCTGGAATCTGGAAGATTGTTTGAATAAAGTTAAAATCGATAGAATCTGGGACTTGTTTGAACAAGTTGAAAGCAGCTTTGACGGAATTTTTTCGAAACCAACTTTCCCTCTTGAAAATTACTTTCGTACGTATACTGTAATTAAGATCAAACTTTTTTGAGAACGATTTTTTCAGATCGAAGCTTTTGTTTGTTTTGAGTTCTACAAAGTTTGAGATTTTTGAGTGTTGTTATTCCGCTTAATTTCCGTGGAAAATTCTAAAAAAAATTATTATTTCGAAATCTCCGAAGAAATCTACTGTTCTAACAAGTCGAAGTTGAATATTTTAAGAAATCTAGAAAATTATTTATTTTTTAATCCTACAAGATTATTTATTTTCGAAAATTCCTGAAAAAAACTTCTGTATTTTTTAAAATTCTAAAAAAATCACTTATTTCCGAAAAGCTAAAAATCACTTATCTTGAGAAATGTTAGCTGTTTTATTTTTCGGGCAGTTTTTTGGAGAAGCTGCTAATTCAGAAAATAGAAATATGAATGAAGGTAAAGTTTCGCTTTCGTCATTCAATAAATCTTTTGCGAAAAATTCCCGATTCTATGACCTTGGATTTTAAACAAATTACAACATACAAAGATTTTTTTGAATTTATCTTTCTTTAGATCATGCAGAATTTGTCTTCAAGAAATTTTACTTTTTCTGGATAAAATTCCAGAAAAATGATACAAGATCCCAGAATTTATAAAATCCCTTCAATGTTTGTGGAATTTTTTAGAAGCATACAAATACGAAATTTCAATTTTTAGTCTTAATTGGAAGATTTCGGAAATTCTTGAAGCAATTTCCTTTGGAATTTTTTTATTGATATTTTTATTTTTCGAAACGTGATAAAATTTGGAATTTTATAGAATCATGTGAAAAAAAGATTCCACCTTGTCGTCTTAATTAAAGGTTCCAAAGACTTGTATCAAAACAACCTTTTTCGAACCTATGACTAAGCCTTCTATTTTTATGAAAGTATGATTTCGAAATTTTATAAAACTACATAAAAAATTCCAACTTTTTTATCTTAATTTGATCATCCTCAAGATTTTTATCAAAACGAGTTCTTTCTTGAAATTGTGACTAGCCTTCCAACTTTTTATAATACTATGATCATAAATTTTCCAAACCTCGTACAATTGCGTAAGAATAAATTCCCAAATTTCTTTCTTCATTAAACGGTTTTGAAGATTTTTATCGAGACGAATTTTTCACAAATTTGTGTCTAACCTTTCGACTTTTTTTGTACTAGTGTGATTAATTCGACCGGAACTAGATGAGGCACTGAAGCAGAAACCCTTCATAGTCATTTTTTAGACTTGTAAAATTATAATTTAACTATAAAATTTTTTGGAGTTTTCGACTAGTTTCTGAAACCCGAAATTTATGAATTTCAGAAATAATAAAATTTCAAGTTTCCACGTTAAATCCATAAAATTCGAAATTCTAAGATCTTTTATTTTTTGATTGGTTTAACTTTGATTGGATTTAAATCAAAATTTTTCGTATACACTTTTAATTTTGACCGCAATTATGATTTTTCTTTATTTTGCTACTTTCCTATTTTTCTGAGTTTTCTGATTTTTCATTGAGAAAGAATGTTTCAGAAAATCAGAGCCGGTTTGAAATTTCTTTTTTCGTCGACTTTCTGGCTCAATTTTGAAAACAAAAATCAGTACTTTTGACTAATGTTTCTTTTTGGGACATTTTTAGACAGGAAAACAGAAAGTCGTTGTGGTTTGGAAAATTTGTTTATGTCTTTGTTTAAGTCAGAAAATAAGGTGACAACAAAAAATAAAATATTTAAATTCAGTTTTACAATGAACAACAGGTCAATTTTCTTTGTAAACAAGTATTTGTACCAAAAAATAATGACTGTTTTTAATAACAAAAAAGTATTTTCAAGCAATGTTCACTCTCATCATAATATGAGTCATTTTAAATATTTGCGCATAAACTATGAAATTCCCTATAATTCGTTTCCAAATTACTTTTTTGGATCCATTGCTCTGGTGAAGATTCTTTCAAAATTAAATATATGGAATTTTTCATTTCTTGATTCCCTCATAACTTGAATCTTTAAATCGTTTCTAAAGTATTACCAAATAAATTACCTGAAGTATTTCCAAATGAATTATGGAATGTCCCGTACTTGTTTTCAAACCCTTTTTTATGATTTATTTTCCTTCTTTAAAAAGAAAATTCTCTTATTGAAAAATGTTGATGGATTATTAGGAACCTGATAGTCTCGTCATTTCCTCTGTCGCCGAAGTTTCCCTTTCTGAAGGAAATTTCCCGAACATCTAAATCATTGCCGATTTTGCCTTAGATGAATGTAGAAAAATATGGATAGATATGAACGGATATAGACAAATGCGAGTAGATATGAACGGATATTGAAAGCATGGACAAACATAGAGAAATATGAACCGATATAGATGGATATAGAAAAACGTAGAGGAAATGAATGAGTATCACCCGCAAAATGAGATCAGTCTTGATTTTAATCTCATTTCTCGATCAGTCGCATTCCTTTCAGATGCCAAATAATCTCCTTTATTATTTTAATCAATAGTGACAAAATTAAAAATAATCCTTTCGTTTTGATTCATGTTGACAAAATTAAAAATAACTTTTTTGTTTTTGTTGATATGGATAAAATTAAAAAAGATTTTCCGTATTAGTTAATATAGACGAAATATGAAAACTTTTTTATTTTAATCGGCGTTGACATAGTCGAAATAATCTTTTTTTTATTTTTTTAATTACCATCAATAAAATTGGAAGTTTCTTTTATTCTCGATCAATATTAAATTCATCAAAAATTCTTTAAATTGTTTTTTCGAAATTAATATTAATACAGCTAATTTGTTTTATTTTTAATCAATATGGAAATCGTCATAAATTACAAATTTCCCGTCTCGGTTAATCGACCGAAAAAAATTTTATTTCCATCAAAAAAATTCTTTGACTGGCAGTGATTCGGCCATAGAATCATGGTCCCTAAATGATAAATCTGGTTTTGAATTGAAAAAGTTGAAAAAATTTGTTGTTGTTTAGAAAACGGCGATTTTTCGAGTTTTTGAAATTGGACCCCGTCGTTTGAAGGAAAGACTGTCCGGGAAAACGAGTTTTATCCATTTCTGGGAGGTATACAAAATACTAACCTTGAAACCAGAGAATGTCATTGTTTTCACTCCAGGAATCAGCGAAACTCAAACTTTAGGACGTAGTTTATTTCCTTATTTATTTTCGCTCTAGGAACCGGCACCACTTAAACTTTAGGAGGGAGTTTATTTCCCATTTTGTTTTTGTCCCGGGAATAAAAAAGTTAACTTTAGGAGAAAGTTTATTTCCCATTTTGTTTTCGCCTTAGGAAAAAATGAACTTTTAAAAATAGTAATATTATTTGTTTTTTGATTAAAGAGAGTTTCTATTATTTCGAAATTAGCCATCTTTGTTTTCGGTTTTATTAAGTAGATGCTCTCTGAAAACTTCAATTGCTATTCTTGTCTCCAAAAAAGAAAACAAAAGGAAATGAATTTATTCTAGTCATTGGTTTTGTATGAGACTCAACTTTTATGCATCTGATCTGTTTATGAGATATGAATGGTCTTGTGTGGAAAGTTTCAGGTCATATAAGATATTAATGAAAATAGATGTGTAGTCTTGTGTGAAGAAGCTTACCTTATGTAAAGACAAAAACATAGATAGCCCTCATGTGGAGAAAGTTGAGATCCTTTGATGTGTCGATAAGAATAGAAGTTGTCTTGTGTGGAGAATTAACCCCTGCTTGTATGTTTATGTATCGATAAGAATAAACAGAAGCGATAGTGTTATCAGTGACCCCGAGGAGAGGGGGAGGGGGGACGGCTATCAAACAGACGTCAAGGATGTCCTCAAGTGGGTCCTCGAGATGATGTTCCTAGATCACTGTGTTGACAAATAGTTTAAATTAGAACCTTTTCATTCACAATTGAAATTGTTTTCTTCACAAGTTCGTTTCGAGGCTTTATTCTTCAAAATCTAATGAAACTTTTTGAAATTGAAGTTTTAGAAGATTTTTTCGAGGAAATTTCGTGAAAATTCTCACAGAAACAATTTCTTAATAAGATAAATTTCCCCATTTTTGAAATAATGTGATTTTAGAACAAGTTTCTAGAAATTCGTGTCGGGACAATTTCTTAACAAGATCATTTTTTATTTTCAAAGTGATGATTCGAGGACAAGTTTCTAGAAAGTTCTAAAAAATTTCGTTCGAAAAAATTTGCGAAAAAATAAATTTTCTCATTTCCGAAATCCTATGTTCTCAGAGTTTCTAAAAAATACTTTTCGAGAAAAATTCGTAAGAAATAAGTCTTTCGTTTTCAAAATAGTGTGATCTTGGAACAAGTTTTTGGGATCCTGAGTTCACAATGTTTCTAAAAAATTCTTTTCAACAAAATTTAGTGGAGATTTCATAAAAAAATTATTTTTTTTAAAATAACGTAATTCTTGAACAAGTTTCGGAAATCTCAAGTTCTCAAAGTTTATAAACAATCTTTTTATCCGAACAGTTTTGTGGAAATCCGTTTTGAAACAATTTCTTAACAAGATAAATTTCTTCATTTTTGAAAGTGATATTTTTTCGACCAAAAGTTTCGAGTGCTCTCGATCTCATCGGCTTCCTTTGCCGCTGATCTCATTTTCAAAAAACTCAAATCTCAAAAAGTATTTCTTTTTTAATGCCTCGTTTTTGCGCATTTTTTTGTTGTTGTTTGCGTGCGCACGCGATATTCTATATACTTTCTATATTTTCTTTTTCTTTTTTTTCTATAAAAATTCGCGACAGCCTTGAAGGGGTAGGACGAACAAAAATTGCAATTGACGAAAGTGACAGACGGAAAAAAGATACGGAAAGCCCTCCCTCCCCGGTACCCCTTGCCAAAAGGCAGTTGTTGTTGTTTGGCTGCCGGACTGGAAAGCCCTCTTTCTCTTGAATTACTTGTCCTTCCCCGTCGCATCAAAGCAGAAAATGTTGCGAAAACGAGACCTGAATTGTTTTCTTTTTTTATTTAAATAGTTTTTCTCTTTTTATTTAAATAATACTCTTTCTCTTTCACTTAAGTATGGTTTTCTTATTTTGTCCTAGATAGTTTTCCCTTTTCTTAAGTAATATTTTTTATCTTCTTTTGAATAATGTTGTTTCTTTCTAGTATTTTTCTTTGTTATTTAAATAATGTTATTTATCTTTTTATTTAAGTAATTTTCTCTTTTATCTAAAC
>VOSG01000365.1:0-20280 GCA_009761265.1 Halicephalobus sp. NKZ332
AAATAATTTAAAGTTTAAGAATGGATAAATTCTTACCTGGATACTCAAGTGTCCTATAACAGAACACAATTTTTCCGTAACCAAAGACAAAACAATTTGTTCATCCGCATCTCTTCTTATCCTCACGTCCACAGTTCCAGCAATCTGATTGAAATCAAGTTGCCAAAAATGACTATTTTTCAGTTCCAAAACACCATCCACCGTAGTGGCTTCAGACATACATCTATCAATTTGATTATGGACGTGTGTCGGAGTAGTCTGCAGAAGAATCATCCCAGTATAATATGTCAACGGATACATCGTCGAAAAGACCGCGAAAGCAAGAATAATTGTCGACACAGAATCGAACCATTCGAAATCATTCATGAAGAAATGAGTAAGTACACAGCATACCGTAGACACGAAAGCCAATAAACTCATCGCGTTTATCCTCGGAAGAAGGAATCTGGACATTCCAGGGAAAACCATGCAAATCGCGTTGGAAATATCAATTGCGTGTTCCTGGAGAGAACTCGATTGAGCCGCTGTCAAGACATATTGAAAAGGTTGATTTGCAACATTATAAGCCGCCAACAATAGGGAAATAGTTGTTGCCACAGAAGCACTGTAAAAGTGGTGATTTATTGCTGGACCCGCCGCTACTCCATGTCCGGGTCCGTGATGGTGGTCTGCAGCCAGGAGAGATTCTACCGCTTCTTTAAGTTGGAGAATAGCAGATAATTGAGCCAAAACTGTCGTCGAGAAAACTGCCACCACTGGAACACGAACAAATCCATAAGTGTATCTAAAATTGCACAAATTTCATAAAAAAAACAACAGTCTTTAATAAATTTTAATAAAAAGCAAGATTAGAATTTCCACGGATTTCTTATACAAAAACCTACGATTCTGTCGGAGTTCCAGAGCTTCCAATAGACAAAACAGTAGAAAAGACAGCGAAAAAGCTGAAGATCGTCAACCAAGCGGCTCCAGTAAGAACGAGGGACCGGGTCTCCGAGACCACGAAGAGCATATAGAAGAAGCAGAGGGCACAGATTCCACTCGACAAAAGTGCTCTTTTTCCCACTTGGTTGTTCCACACATCTGAAAGCGAGATGAAGCCCTTCCCCATTCTGAAATCCAAAAAAATAAAAACAAATAATTCGAAAGTTAAAAATATCAAACGATATGGAAAATCGTTGAAACAAGATCAAGATATAGTTTTAATTTTTTTTCAAAATATATGAAAAGAAGAGATCAAGCAGTAGCCATGTTCGGTCTGTAGACGTTCGCCTTGAGCATATTCGTTCTCGCGAAACCTGTGCCTCCTCTGTGCATACTAATGATGTCCGACTCTTTGATCTCCTTTCCGTTGATGGGGTCCACGCCGTCCTTCAAGATCATCTCTACACAAGAAGCGCTCACAACACGTTGACTGGGCTTCAAGTAGGCACATTTCGTGGAATTTGTCAAGACGTCTCTCGTGACTGGACACATGTACCTGTTTTGAGATCCCACGACTTGGGCGTGTGTGAGGGAGTTATCGATGGGGGTGAAGACCACAGGCATCAACTCCTTGTATTTCAGGGGTTTGTTAGTGTAAGGGTTCCTGACCGTCTTGTCCGGCTTCACCACGGTTCCGTTCGAGAGTGTTTCGGAGAACTGTGGACCCCAGAAACTCGCGGCTTTGTTCTTCTTATCTCCGGACATGTTGGAGATGCTCTCCTCAGGCGTGTCCACGAGTCTCTCGACGGTCTCGCTTGATCCGGGCTCGATGGCACTCACGAGGTGGCGTTCATTGTGAGCGAATTTTTTCTTCGCCTCCTCTTCGAGTTCCTTTCTTTTCTAAAACAATTCCATTCAGAAATTTAAGGACTGAGAAAAGAAATGCACTTACAGTTTCATCTTTTTCTTCCAGAATTTTCATGTGATGTTTGTAAGCTTCCATTTCGACAGCGTACATGTCCTTTCGATGGAGAATATACTTTAGAACGGATTCTTTGTCGAAAATATATCCATCTGGAGAAATCAGAGGTTCGCTAAATTCCTAATCTTAATGATTCAAATAACAAGTTGGAACCCTTCAGAATTCAACATTTCTACAAATTTTTTCCAAAAGAATTTCACGAGAAATTCTGTTTTTGACTTTTATATAGGAAACTCACCGACAAGGTTGCAGAGAGATACAACAACAATCAAATGGTTTCACGGAGTCCGCCCCGAGCCTCGCATGGAGGGTTCCGTATCCAGAAGCCGCCGCGTCCTTCTTCCTCTCGCTGTAGGAGTAAACCGAAGAAGCTGTTGCGTTCTTACCGTGTCTCGTCATCTCAGAAGAAGATCAAAACAAAAAAATTTAAGTTTGGGATAAAAAACTCAACCTCAAAAATCAACGAAAGAGTCAACGGAAAACAAAACGCGTGGACATTCGGAAAGGAACATTTCGCCAAAAAACCCGACTTCGAGATCCAGAAAAGTGCTTACGATTTCCATATATCCTTTTTCCATATAAATCTTCACCAGAGTTTTCTTTTAATTTAGAGAATAAATAATATGCTAAATTTAAAAAACCTTTCGCTTCAAATTTGAAACTATTTTTGTAGATTTTTATGTATTTTTCTCGTATGAATCATCGTAACTTCATTTGAACCGAAAAAAGGATATTGAACTTAATACAGTACCTCAATTTCCTTGAGATATCGATATCTGTAATTAATTGCTTTCAAATTACGGTAATTTTGTTTTGTTATTTTGATCGCTTTGGTTTCAAAAAAAATTTGCCGGACATTTCGCCAAAAAATTTTGCTCGAGGTTCCTTTGTTTTTCCCGGATTTCTTCTGATTCCTCTTCTGACTCTCTCTTCATCTCATTTTTGATCTTCCTTCTCTATCCTACCCACGAACTTCCCAATTACACCTTTTTTCTTACGAATGACGTAATCAAAAACTAAATTTCAAAACTTTCTATTTTCAATGAAAGCATGACTCATTTCGATCATTTTCTTTCCAAACGCGTGTTTTAATTATCTCATATATTTTTCTAGTTACTTTATTTATATTAATTGATATTTATTTATTTATATTCATTTATATCTATTTTCAGTCCGAAAATGGTGGCAAACATTCCTCAAAGTCTCCACGATGTGGCAAAGTACATGGCTTTGTCTCAGACTTTTGCCCAAAGAGATACCGTCGTGTACTATTGGAGTGAGTTCCCATATATTTATATACGAAACAACTTTCATTGTCCTCTTTTCAGCTGTTTATCATGTAGTACAAGAAGGGATGAAGATCGACAAGACCTCCAAAGAAGCTCTGGGTTTTTTGACCGGCTTGTTGACGGAACTGGAAGCGGTTCGTTTTTATTTAAATTTAAGTTCTCACAATTTTTGTTTTAGTTGAAGAAAAGCAATCCCGACAACGAAGCCATGCGGAACGACATCGTTGCTCAAGCTCATCTGGAGAGTGTTGCTCTAAAACTTTTCCGGTACGCAGACGAGAACGACAGAGCCGGGAACTTTGATCCGAAGGTAAGGAAAGCGTTCTACAACTCCAGTCTTCTCCTGGATGTTCTGGCAGGTTTCAAGGAGGGAATGGACGATAGCTTGATCAACATGAGGAAATACGCCAAATGGAAGGCGGCATATCTTTTCAATTGCGAAAAAACGGGAGAAACACCTGTTCCGGGAGGATTCAACCAAGATAAGCAAGAATCTGATCCCGCTCCTCAGCCCCCGAAACAAAGAGGTGGACTCGACCCCCCTCCTCCGCCTCCTACAGTAGCTGATCTTGGCTTCGGTCCTTCTGGAGGGCAAATATCTTCTGGCTATTCGAGTGACCCTACAATGTACCAGTCAAATCAACCTGGTCAATTCCCTGGATATCCACAACAGCCTAATTACGGATATCAACAACACCAGGCACCCCAGCCGACCCCTCCTCCAAGACCCTCCGTCCAGCCACCCTCTTACAGTCACACTCAAATCCCGACCAATGCTAATACTGCTTCTGGGTTGAAGTTGGAAGACTTTATTGAGGCCAGGAAATACTGCAAATATGCTCTCAGTGCTCTCGATTATGAAGATGCCTCAACAGCCATGGAAAATATGCTGAAATCAATCCAGATTCTCCAAGGCCAGTCCCCCTGATAAATATTTCTTAATGTTTCTTGTGGATCTGTAATCTTAAATCCATCTATGGCGTGTATATTTTTTAAGAACTTTGTTTTATGAAGATTTGAAAAAATTAGTTTTTGAATATTTCTTATTTTTATCTTTAATCACTCGGGAAATTGCACAATCTTTTGGGGGAAGGGACGGCAAAAATGATAAATTAAAAATAACGGGAAATTTGATAATTCGATTATGTACAGAGATACTGTATAATCCTGGGAATTGATCTTTAGCTTTTGTCATCGTCGGATCCAGACATGGACAAAGCCTGGACGATCCAGGGATCCGACTTCGAGCCGAGTTTGAATTCCTCTCTTGTTAGTTTTCCATCGAGATTCTAGAAATACAAATCATTAAATTCGAAATTTAAAATTCAAAACGAAATTCAAAATTTGAAATTTAAATTTAAAAATAAAATTCAAGATGTTAAATTTTCATACCAGGTCCATGTTGGAGAAGATTTTCTCGACTCTCTTTTGAGGAGTATCCTCGTCTGTAGGCAACTCCAGCATATTCCCGATCATACAGTAAATAGCATCGACAATGTTCTCCATCTCCTGCTTCGTTATATATCCATCTTTGTCGACATCATAAAGCGAAAAAGCCCAATCGAGTTTTTCATCGATAGTTCCTCGACTCGTGATGGAAAGTGCCATGATGAATTCCTTGAAGGAAATATGACCGTCCTTGTTGTAATCAAAAACTCCAAAAACAAATTCCGCAAATTTACTCGGATCTCCGTTCGGGAAAAATTGCTTGTAAATCGATTGGAATTCATCAAGCTTAAGTTCTCCACTGGGACAATCGCGGACAAAATCCTTGTACCATTTCCGAAGCTCTTTTCGACTAACTGAAAAAAATTAATTTAAAAATATTTTTTGTGGAAATTTTTTGAAACATTGATTTCTTTAAATACAATTAAATTTCGGACTTTAGAAAAATTTTAATCTGAGATTTCGTTCCATAATGAAATGAAAAAACTTACAATAAGTGCAATTTTCTAACTCTTCTAGTTCTTGAGGATTCAGCTTCTTATTTGCTTTCTTGGGCTTCTGCTTGACTACAGTATTCTTTCCTTCTGTCCCATTCGTCTGAGGAATATTTTCTCCGTCGACTTGCTTCTGGTGTTTGCTGTTGTTTTTGCCCATGACTTTACCTAAAATTTAAAAAAAATAAAGATTCCAAAACTCAAACATTAAAAATTAAAAATCACGAAAAAGTTCTAAAATAAAAAATTCGGACATATTGCGGAAAAAGAAGATGCAAATAAATCCCGCATTTAATATGTAACGAGTACTCATGTAGTACCTATAAAAAGAGACCAGGAAGTGCGGCTTCTGCTGGAAAAAGAGAAAATCCAAGTTGACTAAGCTTAATCAAAAACAGATGTCGGGTAACGCACAATTTGCTCCAGACTAAAACCATCATATCATTTAAAAAAATCACAAATAAGCATTTTTATGAAACTTTCTTGGGATAAATTTCGAAAACTTCTTAAAGTTCTCGGAGCTTTCGAAGAAAGACTAAAGATTTCTTGATTTTGTTATGGGAACTTTTTTCTTTGAAAGAAATTATAACAAGTACAAATGAACATTTTCACGAAATTCTCCCGACATGAACCCTGGAAATTTCTGAAACTTCAAGAATTCCTACTGAACTCTGCAAGTCTCCATTGAAATCCAGAAAATTCTACTTGGATTTATAAAAATGCAGAATCCCCAGCTGGAAAATCCTACTGAATTGCGCTCGAGAAACCCCAAAAAATGAAACACTTAATTCTCCTCCTACAGTGACATTAGAGATTAAAAATTAAATTAAAACTTTCCGCTTTCCAGAAAAAGAGAAACGTCTGATAATCCTTCAAAAGTGGAAAGGAAAGCCCACGAGTGGTTTTTCGAATACCAGTAAAAAATCAATGAAACTGGTCATTTAAAAAAGATGTTCTACGACTTGAAACAATGGCAAAAATGAAATGTTTAAAATAAAAATGCTAATGAAGATTTTTTCCAAATTCAGAATTCAAATTCAAATACAAACAAAATTCGTCCAAAAAAACTAAAGCATTATTTTCTCTGTTTTGGATGATCAAAAATGCATGAAAATGAACAATTCCCAAAAAGCGTTAAATGACCAACTGAGTCGGTTTTTAAATTAAATTGATTTTTGAACTGAATCGATTCTAACTTAGAATCTAAAAAACAACCCTTGAAAAAACCGGTCGACACATGGGTTCATCGCCCATGGAGTATCACTGAGCGAATAACTGGAAATTACACGCACCTCCGTGATAATGGAGTAATAAATATGAAATCAATTGCGTCAAACAAGTATGAAAAGGTGGGGTAACAAAAGAAGAATAACATATAAGCATTAAAAAGGTCAGCAGGCTTTCGAGCTCGTGATGTAGTGGAAATCGGGCTTCAGATGCAGAAAGTGGAAAGATCTAATCTCGAAATTTCTTTCAATCTCCTTCGATAATTCACACTACATACACCCGAAAGCCTGATTCCTAAAGCGTTTTAAGTTTCCTTTTTTACCACTGCGATCCGGAATATTTGCTTAAACAAAGTCAAACCCTAATCTAACCTCAGAATCGCCGATAACAAGTTTATCTCTTCCTTAAATCCGCCTAATAGCCACTCCTTAAGGAAATGTGTGAAAGAAAGAGGTGTGCCAACTTTAAAAACCAAAACTTTAAATTTTCCCACATTACTTTCCGAAACTGCCTGAAAACAAGGAAGAAAACAAGTAGAAGAAGCACAATTGAATTTCCGAAAAAACTTTGAATTTAATTATGTAAAAAACTTTTAATTTGGAATCTGTTTCAAGATCGCCTTGGCAACCATTCAAAGGAATTACAGCTAATCCAGCGATGAAAAAAAATTGAAAAATAGGGATTCAGGAGGAATTACGTAGATGTATTCTGACGGCCAACGTAAGAAAAGGGACTATAAATTAAAAAAGTAGATGAGATGGTTTTAACGTAATTATAGAAATAAAAAAGTATTTCATGAATGACGATGGTTTATTCGCAAAACAAAAACTTCTTGTTTTGAAGACACCTAATTCAATTTATTCAAAGAAATCGAAAATACGTATTTAAAGATTCTTTAATTAAAAAATAAAATCTCCCATTTTTCTAGTATTCGCAAAAAATTTAGAAGTTCGTCTCGAAAACATTCAGTAATACTTCCGATTTTTGTAGTGATGTAAAAATTAAGAACTCTGTATTTGAACGATTTTTCGGTAATCTCATTTTCGAATTCTAAGATAGTAAAGAATTTAAAATTCATTAATTTCCGCCGGGGATTCAAAGCTAGCTGAATCCACACATTATCGATGTCCAAATTTCTGACCTTCCAGAAGATAATGGGTTTTCGGAAACCCAGAGAATTAATCTCGAAATAAATTTCGAGTGTTGGAGTATTTTGAAGTAGGATGCTCCAGAATATCTCCTCCCACAATCACCATGGGTTCCGAGAATTCAGAACCTTGATCTACAAATATCCGACGTCATGTGAAATGTCATCGAGGAGGAATCATTGACGAAAAATGTCATTAAAAAATTCAAAGAACAAAAAGTACCCTGAGCGCATCCAGGACCTCATTGGTTTTCCTCGAGAGTCGCTCCAGTGAAGCAAGAAGTCATTTGGCTGTCCTTGCTCTGAATTGACAAAGATACACTCTTGAGCGTGTAAAAATAAGAAAATAAGAAAATGAGTCGGGAAAGCCGTCTTCTAATTTTCCTGTCAATGACAAAAAAGGAAAAACTGTTCTCGACAAATGAGCTTCTTTGATGAAATTGAACTTTTGCCTTTGAAAAACGGCTTTAAATAGGATTGAGCAAAAGGAAAAGTTGAGGAAAACGTCAAAGTTGCCAAATTTGGAAGGAATTGGAAAGCAAAAGAGGAGGAATATTGATGACAGGTTCGAAATTTTTTTCAAAATTTTATAGAATTTTAAAAACTAAATTAACTTTGGGGCTTGCATCTCTGATGAGAAAGATAAAAATCAAGAATTCTATGAATCCTCAAAGTTAAATTTCGTTTTCGAATGTTGAATTTAGAAAATTCTGAAATTTAAAATTTTATTTACACAGATGTAAGGAAATTCATATTTAAAAAAATAAAATCTCAATTGCAAAATTCAGGAAGCTAATTCAACTTGGATTTTTTGAACTTTTTGATGAGAATTAAAAAATGCAAAATCTAATACTTATGATATTTAAAGACTTCAAATCATGTTGTAATAAATATGGAATTTCTGTTCTAACTTTCAAAAAAATTCAACACGAATCTCCAATGCTTTCGATTAATATTTAAAAATGTAAAAACTCGAATTTATATTTTTTTGGAATTCTGAAAATAGTGAACATTGGAACTATATTTCTACAAAACCAAAAGCCTTACGAAATTCCAAAGCATATTTCAACACGAATTCCTAAAACCACCTAATTGAAACTAAAGACCACCAAATTTGACACTCACGTGCTTCTGAAATGTCTCAAAAGCATCTATTAGTTTCAAAATTCTTATTAAAGTTAATCGAAAATGATTTCTTTTGTTCTTTTTTATAAAACAAGAAAGGTCTTTGAGAAAACATGACAGATGAAATGAAAACAATTTGAAGAGCGACAGATGGTTTTTAGATTAAACATTCTGCAAAAAATATCGTTGTGGAAAATTTAACTTTGAGTAAGATCTTTAATTTCGGGAAAACTGCAAAAAAGACCGATGTCAGGAAAATTGATTTCAAAAGAAGTCCAGCAGCTCCTTAGGAAGTCATTTCACTTTTAAGAAGCCATGAGAAAACTTTTAAAAACATGCAAGTTGGTCTCTTTGCTGTTTCGGTGAATGACCGGGTCCATGGGGAATCAGAATGAAACTTTTCTCTAGAAAATTACCTTAAATGAAAAGAACTAATTAAGAAATGGCCAAAAATAAAAGTTTGCGTTGTAAATGCCTAAATTATTACTTTTCCAAGGAAATCCTAAAAATTTAAGGACACTACGCCATTTGCGGCTTCGTTTCGAGACCGAAAGCCCTACTTAATACTTTGTCAGTTTCTCCATTTTCCATTCCTAAAATATGGCCACTTTGTCGGTTTGGAATTAATTCATGAAAATCGCAATGGTCTGACATCAAGTTAATACTCGAAAGTTGCTAATTCCCCCCATGTTTTGCCATTTTTCCGTTCGCTTTTGTGCGACTGATCGAGCTACCATTAGAGACCAGTCCACGCGAGTCGCAATGGTCCGGAAACGAATTTTGCCTGAGAGTGCGTGGCAATCGCGGCCAACTCTCTTTTTCTACACATCTCGAATTCCCCCTTTCTGAATCCCTCTGAATTAAGCTATTTTGCTCAAATATTTCCTGCTATACACTTATTATTACTTCAATTCCACGGTAACATTGTGTGCTTGGTTTTTGGGGTAATTTAATGTAAAAAATTTTGTTTTTCAAGGTGGAGTTTTATTTTTTAATTATTTGTTTTCATATATTTCTCGACATCCTAATTCTTATAATACCTCCATTTATCTTTTTAAGGGATGTTTACATTGAAATTATTGTTTGTACGATTGGAATACAGCATTTGAGCATTAATTGTCATATTTTCCATTACTCCATTTTGGAACATTGACGTGTCCCTGATTTTTGGAAGTGCTTCATATAAAAACTTTCGGATTAGATTATAGTATCTGGATCCTCGTGCAATTTGCTCGCTACTTTAGTTTTATAACATCGACGTGTATCGTATTTGTGAGGATGCTTCATACAGAGATCTTTTTCAGAATGGGGGAAACAGAAAAGGTGAAGGGTTACCTTTCATCTGTTGGGACGACCCACTTGCTGACTTTTGTCATCCTTGCTCTTTGTTGTGCAGTGGGATTCGCCGTCCGTCTCTTTGCCGTCATCCGATTCGAGTCCATCATTCACGAATTTGATCCATGGTAAGTGAACCATATAGATTAATATAAACCTCCTTCTATAGGTTCAACTACCGTGCCACCCATTATATGGTTGAGAATGGATTTTACAATTTCTTGAACTGGTTCGATGACAGAGCTTGGTATCCTCTCGGCAGAATTGTTGGAGGAACCGTTTACCCAGGATTGATGGTGACTTCCGGTCTCATCCATCACGTCCTCCACTCACTCCACTTCGCTGTTCACATCCGAGAAATTTGCGTTTTCCTCGCCCCCACTTTCAGTGGATTAACAGCTATATCCACTTACCTGTTGACGAAGGAGATCTCCAACTCTGGAGCCGGACTTTTGGCTGCTGCTTTCGTTGCTATTTGTCCCGGATACATCAGCAGATCTGTTGCCGGATCTTACGACAACGAAGGTATCGCCATTTTCGCTCTTCAGGTGGGTTTTTTAACATCATAAAACCACATCACTCTTTGAAGTCAAATCATATTTGAAAGGCACATTATCATAAGAGTCGAAAATGAATATTTTTGGACTAGAACTTGTTAAAACTTCAAAAAAATATGGCTGCAAAACCAAAAAATAATTTTAGTTTACCTATTTCCTCTGGATCCGCTCTGTCCGGACTGGATCTGTGTTCTGGGCCGTCCTCGCTTCGCTGTCCTATTTCTACATGGTTTCCGCATGGGGTGGTTACGTGTTCATCATCAACTTGATCCCTCTCCATGTTTTGGCCTTGATTATCACTGGAAGATTTTCGAACAGGATCTACGTTGCTTATTCTACCTTCTACCTGCTTGGATCAATAATGTCGATGCAGATCCCTTTCGTCGGATTCCAACCTATCCAAACTTCAGAGCATATGGGAGCTTTCGGAGTATTCGGTCTTTGCCAGATAGTCGGGTTCGCAAAATGGATGCAAAGTAAAATGTCTCAAGAAAAGTTCCAAGTTGTTTTCCGTTCAATTTTGCTATTGATAGGAGGTACAGGAGCTCTTCTTCTGCTCATGGCGACATTCTTGCAAAAAATTGCTCCATGGACAGGAAGATTCTACTCACTTTTGGATCCATCGTATGCGAAAAACAACATCCCTATCATCGCTTCTGTTTCCGAACATCAACCGACAGCTTGGTCCTCGTTTTATTTCGATCTTCAACTGCTGGTCTTCACTTTCCCTGTTGGATTGTATTATTGCTTCAGGAAGTTGACAGATCAAAATATCTTCATTATCATGTATGGAGTGACAAGTATTTATTTCGCGGGAGTGATGGTTCGTTTGATGCTGGTTCTGACTCCAATTATGTGTGTTCTTGGAGGAATAGCCATAAATGGAATACTTTCCGGATACATGAAGAATATTGACGATAATCAGGAGAAAGAAGGACAAGGTCAATCTAAAGGGAAAAAAGAAAAGAATGCTGACAATTATCCATACAAATCTGAGGTGGCACATTTGGTAGTTGGAATGATTGCAATTTTCCTTGTTGCTTATGTCTTCCATTCCACTTGGGTTACTTCGGAGGCTTACAGTAGTCCGTCTATCGTGCTTGCTGGTCGTGGAGCTCATGGAAGAATCATTTTCGACGATTTTAGAGAAGCGTATTATTGGTTGAGACAGAATACACATGAGGTATGGGATTTTAAAATTTAGTTGAGTATGTTTAAATTTTTAGAACGCGAAAGTCATGTCTTGGTGGGATTACGGTTATCAAATAACGGCGATGGCGAATAGGACTGTTATTGTGGATAATAATACTTGGAACAACACCCATATCTCCAGAGTTGGACAAGCTATGGCTTCCAAAGAGGATCATGCTTATGAAATAATCCGTGAACTCGACGTTGATTACGTTTTGGTTCTCTTCGGAGGTGTTACTGGATATTCTAGTGATGGTAAGTGACTCTACTTTTTAAATTAAGCATCATTTTCTATTTTTTAGATATTAATAAGTTCCTGTGGATGGTGAGAATCGGCGGATCCACACCAGAAGGAAAGCATATCAAGGAATCAGACTACCTTTCATCAACGGGTGAATACCGTATGGACAGTAAAGCTTCGGAGACGATGAAGAATTCCCTCATGTACAAGCTTTGTTATTACCGATTTGGACAGCTTATGACGGAGGGCGGACAGCCCCCAGGGTTCGATAGAACCAGAAGGATCGAAATCGGAAACAAGGATTTCGAATTAGAGCATCTCGAAGAGGCCTACACAACTGAACATTGGCTAGTCCGTATCTACAAGGTCAAGAAGCCGAGCAATCGCGGTGTTTGAAGTTATTTATTTTTGCGGGATTTTTTACTATTCCTTGGGGTACCTTCCTGCCTCTTATTTTGGTTCCAAGTCATTTATAGGATATTATTTGGATTGTAACTTATTGAATAATTATTGTTTAGAACTAAAGAATCATACTGTTACAGTATTTATTGTTTTACTTTGTTGTGGATCCTGTAAAGTTTTCTTAGGTGAATTCTGGATTGAAGGGATTTTGTAGTACTGTGGGAAAGGCTCGGTCTTTGCGGAGTAGAAATACTGTTTTTACTGTATTGATTTTCCGTCATTACAGTACCCCTTCAACGAAGAGGATAAAACCGTTAAATAGACACCGAACATGCTGAGAAATCACTAGGTTCTGATTTTATACAGGTCACAACTGAATTACAAACAAGAATAGAATTCGGATTTATGTTTCTCAGAAGAGAAATTTAGACAAATTACACGGGAATAAAACCTATGATCCAAGTTCGAGAAATTAAGCAGGTTAATTCATTTTAGTCAAAACTCAAAACATAACATCAATATGTACAACAAAAAGACTACATGGAAAGATCCTTAATTCGTACTTTGAGTAAACACAGGATTCTAAAAGCCCAGAACTACCTAAGGGGAATTGTGAGAATTAGACGCTCTCTAAAATAAGAGAATTGTTGGAATTTAAGTTTTCTAATGCATAGGTTTGTATCGGATACGTCTTTTGCTGATAGATCTGTCGGTCTCGTAAGTATCGGAATCCAGTTCGGAAGAGTACAGCAATTCATCGTCGTTGAAAAACACCGGTATTTCTTCTACAACTGTTTGCGCTCTGGGAACAATTATAGAAGAATCAGAATCCAACGTGGATCCATCGATTCTGGAAGCTCGACCAAGGATTTCGCGAAGTCGACGACCGAGAGGCTAAAAATTTCAAAACTATACTTTCAAAAATACTAAATAATTTCGATATATTTTTAGAATCTAAAACTTACAATGAGTTCCTCTTTGTTGGTGTTTCTCTTCAACCGAGCAAAATCAGAATTTGTTTCTTCGTCACGAGAAATCGACAAACTAGAAACCAAAACAATCACTGTGAAGAACACCACGGCGATCTTAAAAGCTGACATGATGGGTTAGTTATCTGAAAAGTATTAACTTAGACACTAGGAGAAATAAAGAAGACGAAGATCGACGAAATCAGACACTTTCAATATATGAAATAATGGTTGGAAAGTAGTAACTGAGTTAATAAAGTCAGAATTAAAAGAAGAGAGTTTGTTGGAAATATTTATCCAGACTGATTGCGAGTCGAGGTTTGTGCTCTGTTCTGAAAACTGCCCGTTTTACCTATCCGAGGTGAGGATCGAGAGAGATCTTATGTGGATCTTCATCCATCAAACTACAAATTCAGAAACTTGTATTCCTTCTTCATCGTTACAACTTTTCTCTGATCCAACAATCTGTAAAAAATCATGCAAATTTTGCTTTGTTATAGTAAAGCCAAAATTCGACAACTACTTTATTTTTAACATTTCTCGAGGAAGATATTTTCTAGTTAAAACAATGGAAGAAACTCCTCCAAATTCTAGAATCATCGACATCAGTAGCGTCTTTTGGCCAACCGAAATCACGTGTCCCAAGTGCAGAAAGAAAATCCTCACAGAATGCAGATATCGCTGGGCGATCTGGAACTTTTGCGGGGTTTCCTACTGTAGTTTTTGGAAATGGTTTCTGACTCCTTTCTTGTCCAAACGGTTCCGGGATGTCGTCCATATTTGTCCAAATTGCCAAGTCGAAATCTGTCACGTCATCAGGTGTCCCTGTTGTATCCATTTTTCAGAAGAAAATCAGAAGATCGAAAAATAAACATAAGAAGGCCAGAATCCGAATTGAAGACGAGAGAATTTAGAATTTCTGATTAGATACTATGATATAGATTTTATTGTATTCGATTTGTTAAATAAACAGTCGTTAACTGGATTAGGCAAAGGATAGAAGGATGATAATGATCAAAGAACCAAGAAGGAGTTCAGAGAACTTCATTAGAAAAGGAGTTTAATGAAGACAGTATTTTAAAAATACAAACGATTGGTGGGGATGGAAGGAGACAAGAATTCTTGAAGAATTCAGTAATCTACATAAATCGCTTCGAAATCAACAATACCGTTGGAATCGGGTCCTGAAACGACATTCTACATGTTGAATATTTTTGTTTCATTTTGAAATCAAAGTAGGCTTTTCCCTACAACGTGTGCATATTTTTTTCTTTTCCTGATTTTTTGGTTTCTGTTTCTTCAAGATGTCCAGTATCCCCCCCGAGAGACTCCAGGAAGGCCGTGAAAGGATCCTCAAGTGTCTTTACGAATTGGATCTCGATGTTGATCAATTTGTCCCTATCGAAACCCTCTACAGATCCTATGCTCGTTTATTTGGAGTCAGGTTCGACCGTGAAGTGAGTTTCATATAGGAATCTAATTCAAATCTATTAATTTGATATTTGTAGGAATGTTTTAAATATTTCGAAACTCGTGATAGAGTTCTCGCTATCCAGAGATTTTTCCCTCGATGGATTTTCTACGCCATCAAGTTTGAAAACAATGTAGTCAGTCGACTGATCCTTACTAGACAGAAGTTCATCAAGGTTAAAGAAGACTCTTCTGATGGAGAATCGGCTGTATTCAGTACTCCAGTGAGAGAATACAGCCCTGTGACTGTCAAGAAAATACCTCTTACATCTGTTGATAGAGCTTATCTTCTTAAAATTGCTTCTCGTTCTAAGGAGACCGAGACTTCATATCACTTTCCAGTCAAGAATAATATTCAATGCGATTTGACTGAAAGGAATTCCGACTTATCTGATGACCCATTCAAAGCAAGGAAACCTAATGATGCATTTTATTCAACTCAAAAACAATATGTCCCTCTAAATCAGCTAAAGACTACTTCTTATGGAATGACCGAGGATTCATTTTGTTCTATTGTCAAGGAAACTACAGATTCTGTTCCAAATAGGAGTAATTACAACCAATACAGAAATTCGTCTATCCCTGACAATGGTACCAGACAAGCAAGGAACAGTTTTTGTTCATCCAAAGATACTTTCCCACCTTTTCTTTCTTATGGAACAACTCGGAATACTTTCCAAACCAACTCAAGCTTTAGTATGAATAGGAATGGAAATGTTACTCAACGTGATGGTATTAATGGAGTTTCCAAATCCGGCTTTATTCCTCCTGCTCGTCCAGCGTTGAAACCTCTTATTCGCCGTGACCCTCCCAAATCCCTCATGGAATTGACAGGCCTTCCGTCTGGACCGACTCGTGGAAGAACCTTGACTCGATCGAAGTCTATTTCTTCACCCCGTTCAGGAGGTACTTTTTTAAACTCTTGTCTACTACTTTGACTCATTTTCAGAAGGGAGTCCAGATAGCGGGATTGCTTCTCCCAAACCTCGAACTAATCATGATCATATCTTGGATCCATACCAATTGATCATGAAAGAAAATTCCCCGAAAAAGTTGGCTTCGGAGAGTTCTAGAGATCAAGACTCTAGAGAACGTGTTAACAAGACGTCATTTCTGAAGAGGTCTAACTCGATTGATGACGAAAAACAAGTGTGTGCTTTAGGATCCAAGGAAAATGATGAAATATTCTCGGATAACTAACTCTTGATTTTTTGTTTATTTGAATTTTTATTTTTTAATAATCAATACTTGGAATACAACTTGACAAAGGATATCCTAAAGGTAAGTATTTCCCTATATTCCATAGGGATTACGATAACTTGAGAAGTGATTAGGAAAGAGATCTATACAGTCGACTTATTTCTTTGTTTAAGAAGCAAGAGAGGATCACAGTCCGCTCATGTGTCCCGATAATATCCGGAGTTTGACGACTGTGTTTTCCTAAAGTGCAAAGAAAACATAACTACAGTATGCACCTATAGCATATAGCCTGCTTTAACCTTTGATTTTTTTACGAGTGACGGTAGTGCTGTTCCTTCGTCTAGGTCAAGTAGTGAGGATATTATTCACATGTGTCTCAAGTGTCAACTCGAACTGAGCTTTTTAAAAGAATTTTTGACAATACTTGAAATAAATTGTGACTTGAATGTTTGAAGTAAAACAATTTCTGATTTTTATCGGAGATCATGGAATTACCACTCATCGAAAAGATCCAAATCTCTTTGAGAAGCCTTTGGTCTTTCTTCAAGTTCATCATAGCTATCAAAGTTGCCTGTGTCGCCTTCATGGTAGATTGTTGGAATAAGAGGAGGAGGAACGCCTTTATCGAGCATAAGGTCCCAATCACAGGTTTCGAACCAGGGATGGGATTTTACGACATCTGCTCCATTGGGACCATCTCCTAGTCGTTCTCGAGGATTCACTCGGAGAAGATTCGACACCAGACATCTGAAAATCAAGGTTGAAAGAGGTGCTCTGGTGGAGACTACTCGGAGATATATATACTTTTGACCTGGAGGGAGGAGTAAAAACTTACTTTGCGTTGTTGCTGAAAGTTTTCTTTGGGAAATCTATTTCACCGTTGGCAGCATTTATTGCGTTTTGAACGTCGAGGGAGGATCTTCCTCGGAATGGGGTTCTGCCCGTCATCAACTCGAAAATCAACACCCCCAAGGACCACCAATCGACAGACTGATTGTGGCCCTTCCTGGACATTATCTCAGGAGCTAAGTACTCTGGAGTTCCACATACCGTATAAGATCTGAAAATTTATTCATTGTATTTTTAAATTAAAAATTGGAATTTTAAGATGAATCTTCAGAATCTTTTAGAATTCTAATTTCGTATAATTTTATTTTGCTTAATAGCTTCTCAAAGATAGCAGTAAACATGAGAAATGAGAGTTTTTGACACTTTTTGAGGGGGTGACCTAGGAGGAAATCAAAACAGCAGCTGACACCTTTTTTATTTTTGATGGTCACCGGGCGTGCTGAAGATTACCCCGCAAAATATTGTCAGATGTTTTCGTACTAGTGATTGCAATTTGACGGATTGTACTATCGGTCAATCCTCGATGTTTAAAGAAATTACAACTTTTGCAAATGCAAAAAATGGTTGTTATTTTAAAACTTAGATAGTGATTAAAAATTTTGACTTGATATAAAAATGAATATTTTTTACTTATTTATCGAAGCTGCTTCTGGACAGTGATTTTAAAAGATACGAAGATATTGAGGATAGTGTCCAAAGTCAGTCACTACGTAAAACCTTTATTGAAGTTGTGTTTTAGATAGTGATTGAGAAATTTTAATCCAGAGTCGAAACCGGGGATTACCGATCTCTTCTATTAAAATTCTTTTCTATGCAATTACCTTGATGAATTCAATCAAGATCAAGGATAATGACTAAATCCCTCTGCAAATAATGAAATCTAATTTTAATTTCTTTATTTCTGTCCAGTGACTAATTGCAATTGACCTTTTCTAATCCTATTATTCGATTACTCCCAAGTAGACTTATGACGTCAGTTGGGATCTCTCAGTGTATCTATCTCCATCAAAAAAATCTAATTGTCAAAATAAGAGGCAACTTTACGAGCTTTTTTTTTCGCTTGCAAGAATGCAATTATTTTTTGAGTTTGAACATTGATGCAGACACCGTGAGGTTTAAACTATGGTCTTAACATTTGAAAATTTCGAGAACACTTTTGCGTTGTAAAGTCTGAACACTAACATAATAGAATTTGGATAATGACACTGATGGTGAAAAGCTCCAACAGCAATGTGGATATCATAGGAATTAAAAAGAAAAACTTACTTGTTGTGAATCTCTTTTGCGAACCCAAAATCCGTTAATTTAATATGGCCATCATGAGTTAACAATAAGTTCTCTGGCTTTAAATCTCGGTAAGCCTGAAAACCATGATATTATAAGAATCAACTTTTATGGAACTATCTCAACACGAATCTCCATGTTTTCCAAAGCTCTTGAAACTTTAGAAATTTCAGTTAATGGAAACTTAAAAAATAATAAACAAACTCACTATTTTCAAACTGTGGAGATAACTCAAAGCAAGGATGATTTCTGCAGAATAAAATTTGACCATTCCAGAGGGAAAGGACTTGGAGATTCTCAAATAAGAAAAAAGTTCTCCCCCGGCGAGGAACTCCAGGATCATGTAGAGGTTCCTGGTGTCCTTCGCTGTGTCCAGAATCTCGACGATGAAAGGGTGAGAGAGCCGTTCAAGGATCTTTTTTTCGTTGTGAACATGATCGACTTGTCTTCTATCCACGATCTGGGGGATATACATGGCTTTCAGGGCGTAATACTGTCCAGTTGCTTTATGTCTAGTCAATTCTACTCTTCCGAATGTTCCAGTACCTGGAAATAAGAGGTTTACATTTGCTAACTCTAGTCATTATCCAAAAGCAACTCCAATGAGAATCAAGGATAATGATTGGCTTTATTACTCACCAATGGTGCAAACAGGGACTAAGTAATGCTTCAAAGGGGTCATAGAACTGCTTACAGGACTACCTTCTTCATTAGACAGCATGACATCATCGGCCAAGGAGGAACCACAATCATCATCCGTCATCGCCGAAGTCGAAGTGGTCGAGGACGACAGTCTCATCATCTTTGACTTTATATCCGCAAATTCAAACAGATGTTCTGAAGTGAAGAAACTAAAAACAGATGTCTTAAATATCTTACAATTTTAAATTATATCTTCATGAAAAAAGTTAAAATGGGCGTGGTCACTATGTTCCGAGAAGAATTTTTGAAATTTTCTAGGATTCCCCGAAGTTCAAAGTCTCACGTTTTTGAAATTCCAAATGAATTCTAATAAAACATTTAATCCTGATAAAAAATGAACAATGCCAAATTTGTGTTGGCGGAAAATGAATGAATGCCAATTACTGTAAGAATCAAAAATATTTTCCACAAAATAATCTCGACACGAATTTTCAGAAATATTAAACTTTCGGAATCCTTGGTTTCAGATGACTCCAATTTTTTTCAGATTCTAGAGAATTCTAAATCGAAAAATGAACGTGGGGAGAATGTCCAGAAGGATCGATTTCCAGCTCCGGATCTTAGAAAAATTTCAAGAAAGGCTATAAGGAAGAATATCAAAAAGGATTTCAGGAAAGGCGGAGTCAGATCAGCTGTGCTTTATTCGAGACCAAAGAGTGTGAAAAACGATCCGGGAGACTTTGCATAGAAAAAAAGTAAAAAAATCCATTGTTGTAAAGCCCGAAATTAACGTCATCGAAAAGTATCAAATTCGTTTGTAAAGTTTTTTATGAAGTTGTAAAAAACTAATATATAAAAACGAGACAAAATGTTTAAATTGTCTGTGAAAAAAGTGAGAAAATTTGAAAGGAAATTCACTAAAAAATAATTCTGCGGAATTTTCGATGAAATTTTATCTTCTAAATTTTTAAGTTCTTAATTGTTGGGCAATCTGAAAAAAGTGAAAAATCCAAAACATATTTGTTGCAAATCATTTTGTGAAACATTATCTTTTAGATTTTTAAGTTTTTTGATCACGGAAGAATGAAAAATATTCGTTACAAAATGATTTCGAAAACTTTCGAAGGAATCTTATCTAATTTTCGAAATTTTTCGATTGCTCAATTATGAGAGGAATTTTGTAAAAAATAAAACACTCGAGAAAATTCAAACATTAAGCAAACAAATTTTCGCAGATTTCCATATATCCAAAAATTTAGAAATAAATTGATTTTTAATTTTAATTCTAGAAATATTTTTAAAAAACCTGGGTTTTTAGACTTCCATACACTCGATTACTGACGTAGCTGGATTGGACACTTGAAAAGTAGAAAAAGTTAGAGGATTTTCTGTCACTTTAAGTAAGAATGCGCAAATCACGTTTTAGAATTTTGATTTGAGTTTACTTTTCGTTGATTTCATAAGGATGTACAAACTAGAAAACAAGAGATAAAGTATTTATCCTGGC
>VOSG01000365.1:20493-32917 GCA_009761265.1 Halicephalobus sp. NKZ332
AAAATATATTATTTAAGATTAAAGTTTACGGATCAACAAGACAGTTTCACTTTCTGATTACTCTTAAAACAACAGTTCAGACTTTATCCAATCTGTCAATTTCGAACTAAATCAACAATTGAAAATACTTTTCGATAAAAAATACTTCTAGATGAAAAACGGATTTCTCGATAAAAAAAATCTCTTGATGAAGAACGGATTTTTAAACTTATCCAACTCGGTTTGACGCAGATGACAAAATTCGAGAGCCGTCTCGGTTCCGGAAAGATCAATCTTGACTCAAAAAACGAAAATCTAGAAAATGTTCACTTTTGACGTTTTTGAAGATGTTTGTGTTCGGATACAGACTCTTCAAATTTTTTCTTAAGAGGATAAAGAATGAAAAAATGTTTTTTACAGGATAGAGTGCGCAATCGGTCGAAACAACTCAGAAACTTTATTTCTTAACAAGTTTGAAGAAACTATGGAATTTTTAAAAATTTGTTTTTAGACTGATGTTTTTCCTATCAAGAAGTTTTTACTTTTAAAGAAACTCAAAAATATCTTAATGACATCATTGGTGGAATGATAAAAAATGTCAAAAGATGTCAATGATGATGATAATTATAAAGTGATTAATTTCGTCAGAGGTGTTTTTAGATAATGACTGGGAAATTTTGATCTGAATCAAAAGTGGATACTACGCATTTTTCCATTAGTGACATTTTGTATAATGGTTTTGACATTTCCAGTACAAGTCTAGGATAGTGTTGGGTTGTCTCTCTCAAATATGTTTTAGAAATGTAGATGCGGAAAAACTGTCTGATCCTTCGAAAATCTTTATTAAACTTGTGTTCTCAAAGTTGGATGATTTATACTAGCTTTAGATTTTTTCTTTTCAAAGTATCTCATATGTTGTGGAAGACTGGTCTTTTCTCATTTAAAAATTAAATCCAGATGTCAAGGATAAAAAAACCATGTTGCCCAACTGGATTTATCAATTCAAGGAATTGGTTTTCGAATATCGAAAATTCTAAGAATTTGAACAAGTATCAGATATCATGAAATATTCCCGAGTAGGAGTTCACAGTATTCTCTAAAAATAATGTGGCAAAGACCTAATGATGGATTTTGTGATTGAATAATTGATCAAAAACTTTTCGTGCAGGGATCAAACTTCAAATTTTCTTGTAAAAAAGGAAAAAATCAAATAAACTCCTTGGTCCTGTCACGAATGACATTATTGATTCTTCGACTTCTAAATTGATTAATGATCCGTTATCATAAAGTGCCCTCAAAAATTCTGCAAGCAAAGCTGTCATCGTTATCATAATTCCTATCACCTAGTTTTCATTCCGTATATTTCTCCTATTCACTATACTTCCTACATTTCTCCTACTCCTTACATTTCTTAACACTTTCTCTATTCCTTATTCTTCTTATTATTTTTCTTGTTCCTAATCTCCGATATTTTTATATTCCTTGAATAACAATCAATAATTCATTTACTGAAAAAAAGGTTTTATCGATTACCCCAATTTTTTGACCTGGACTGTTTCAATTTGGTTCCTTGTGTAATTCGATCGTATAAATTTCCCGGATATATACTTTTATTAATTTTTTAAAATCAGAAATTTTGTCTCGAGAATATTTTGCAAAAATTTTCTTTTTTTCCATATTAATGGTTTTAAGACGAAAAATCTTAACATAGAATTTCAGGTTTTTGGAATTTCTTGGAAATTTCTTTTTTCGATTTTGTCATTAATAATGTTAAACCCTAGTGTTCCCTAAAGTTTTACAGTGAAATAATCTTTCGATGATATCTATATTTGATTTTTTTTATCAAGACATAATACTGTGTCCCTAACTTTTTTTTCATCAACTCATTAAAGTCGAGGACTGTTTGTTGTCAATAAGGTGATAAGTTTCTCATGAAGACCTTTTTCTGGTTGAGTTGTTTACGAGAAAAAGGACGAAAAATCTGCTTTTTAATCCTATTCAATAAAAACTACTTTTAAATGTTTTAATTTTTAATAGAAAAGTAACTTTAAAAATTTTGTTTTACTTTTTAGGTACAAATAGGCGAAGAAGAGCCCCGCTTTAAAAAAGTCAGAAAAAGGAGTATTAAAGAAAATCCAATTTTTTCTTGATTTATTACTTATCGATGAAAACAATCAGTTTCTTACGCAGTCTATACAAAGGTCAAAAGTGTTTTGTCTAAACTTTTCGGCAAGATCTACTTTAAACATTAAAATAACGTTAATAAAAAATTATTTTTTCCTTCTTTGAAGGATAGTTTTCCTATCCATTTAGGCCACTGTCCTATCTCCTTTATCATCTCGTGATATTTCGTCCTTTTAGGTTCTTTTTCCTCTTTCATAGTTTCCTTTTAAAATCAGTTATATCATAAAATTATATCGGCTGTCAATATTTTTGGATGGAAAGTTATATCTTGGAATAATTAGGATAGTCACATGTAACTGTTTTAGTATACAAAAATAATTATATACATAGTCATTACAATATCTGAAACCGTGACTTTTAACATTACGTCGTCCAAAACTATATCAAATACGGAAGTTCATTTTTTATTGGTTCTGACGAAATGGTTATTATCATCAAAGTCCCGTCGAATAAGGAATTTGGTTGAACGTATCGTAATCATTACATATATCACAATGTTTAATATCTCGTGATTCTCGAAACCACGTCATCCGAAATAGGAGTTGGTTTTTTCTTTAGTTCCGACTAAATGCTTATTTATTGCAATCAAAACCCCGTCCAACGGGAAAGTTGATTCAATGTATCAAAACGATAGACTAAGAATTCATCAAAACCAAAATTTATCGATCAATTAACTTTGATAACATTTTTCCCCAAAGAGACGCGATCACTTGGTTATTCAATCATTTTCCATTTTTTATTTTCAGTTTTCTTAAATGAACTTTGAAAGGAAAAGATGAGGATATTTCTCTTAATTTTATTCTCGTTTCATTTTTTTGGAGGAATTGAAACCGAGGAAGCTACTCTCAAAACAAAAACCAAGGAGTACTGTATAATTTCGAAACTTTGGAATTGTACCTTCAATTCTGTGGAACTCGATGATGTTCCAGAGTATTTTGAAGACTATGGAAAAGGCAACAACTTCAGAACGGACTTTGACATCCAGTTCGCCTATCAGATACCGGTAAGTTGGGGTACTATTAGACATTATCAAACGGATTCGCTAAAACCATTGATATCACGTTTAAACACAGTTCCAATGAAAAGTTGGATAGTGACTGGAAACGGGTACTATCCATTCCTTCATTGGAACTGCTGGAATCAGTTACAAAAAGTTCCAATGAAAAAGTGGATATTGTTTTTGATAAAAATTAGAATTCCAAGTCATTATCCAGGAAAACAATAAAACTCTAAGATGTTGACTGATTTCGTCGATATTAAATAACATCTAATACTCTCGTTGGAGCCATCTTTTCCCCCATAAATCTCGTAATATCCGTTTAACTTTTATTTCCTTGTTTTGATCCACTTTATCAAAATAAACAAATTTAATCAAGACTTTAGAGTTAATCCTAATGATCCAAGGAAAAATTCAAAAATATTTTTCGCTTTTTCGTAAATTGCATAATAAACTTTACGGAAAAACAGAAAGTTGATTCTGGCAAAAATGAAGACCCGTAAATATTTCATCATCCCATCAAAAACTGAAAGAAAAATCAAAATGAGTGAAGTTTTCGCTGCAGAATCTGTTTTTCGGAAATAACAAATCACTTTTATTCACATTTCGCCAATAAATAAAACTTTCACACTAAGATCTATTTCTAGAATAAAGAAATTACGTCAATTCGTATTTTTGCCAATGTAGATTACACCAATTTCTTTTGCAAGTTTCGTGATTGATCCTGCACAAACCAGAGCCATTTAAAAAAATTAATATCCTTCTATCTTGGATCCCGGAAGCAGCTGTCTATTTTTTTCGAAACAAAACAAAAATGTAAAACAATTTTTACACTTATATCTCGATTCATCAAACTCACGTAAGCCTTGTTTTTCTTTTTTGCCTGGGGGCATTGAGTTTATTTAGTTCCTTTGTTTTGCCTAGGGCGTTCATACAATCAAATTTTTAATTTTTATCTGGCGGCTGTTTGATGACGAAAAGAATATCAATCAGATTCTAAGCTCGTTTTTTCTTTTTAGAGTTTCAATCAAGTCTTAAGACCTGATTGAAAACAAAAAAAAGCAAGCTTAAGTTCGCCCTTTCGAAATTCCACTTTAACACTTTTTTCAAGTGCAAGAAAACAGCTTCGAAAACAAAAATCAAATCTTTAGTCAAAGGGGTCTTGATGGATCAAAACTCACGAACTAGATTAATGGAGTGACACTAATGAATCAGTCCTCAAGTTCACAAAAAGTTCAAGATAAAAAATATACATTTAAAGTTGAAAGTTAAAAAATCAAATTAAAACAAAAATAAGGTGATTTAAGTCTAATCTTTGTTTTTATTTTTATTTCAAAATTGAACTTTTGTATCTCCAATTATAGTCCTAAGATCAGGGAAATTTGTCGAGACTGAAACAACTGAAAATTTCAGGTTGATTCGAATTCTGGAGATCTCTTCGTCTCTAGCATGATCAAGTGGAATTTAGACAAGCAATTGATCAAAGAAAAAAACGTCTCCTTTTTCATAAAAATAGATGAATTGAATTCTGGGGATACAGTAGAAAGTAAATTTATCAAGATTGAAGCGGAAAGGAAGAATTGGACGAAAAAAGCTCTCATATATCCAAAAGTGAGTTTCGATTACTGTATTTTTCAATTTATAAAGAACATTTTTCAGAGTTTATTTACTTTATCTTTGGAAAAAAGATTCGATATCGGGAAAGATTACCGTCTGACGATACTGTACCGGACTGTACTTCCAGAAAAGAAAGAATTAATTTTACTCTCCACAAAAGCCATCCAAATTGCCGGATTCCAGAATACTGAGGAAAATTTCACATGTTCCTCGGCTCATATTAATATAACAAAAAAAGTCGCCGGAAGATGGACAACGGGGATCAAAACCATTATTTATTCTATCCTCGAACAAGTCAATGTCGCCTTTTTTGCTGCTCCGAAAGTATTTTGTATAGATCAATATGAAGTAAAAATCTTTGAGATTATAATGGGAAAAGAACATCTTGTGGATACTGTAATTGTCGAAGAAGAGGATTTGATTCAAACTGGGATGAATTTCGTCGGAAATGTAACTTTCAAGGGCTTAAAACAAAGTTCAAATTATTCCATCAAAGTAAGTTTCGAAAATTACTTTATTTTTAGAAATTTAATTTTCAGGTGAAGGCTGTAGAGTACCATAAAGATTCGTCGAGTTGTCTCTGCAGAGTTTCCAGTTCCTGTGATTGCGTTTCGGCTTCTACAGAACCCTTCCAAATTCCAAACACTGAAACTTTCATTGATACAAAGTACTCCGAAGCGAATGTTCCTTTTTCAAAATTGGATTTTATCGAGAAGGATCCTCTGAGAGAACTTAGGAGTTACATATCTATAATCATTCTGGGAATTATTATTTTGTTGATTTGTTTGATCCTTTTCTGTGGATTCTACCGTAGGAGAGAAGGAGAAAAGTCGAAAAATGGTACTCGAGTCTTTCTCAAAATCTGGAAAAACGAAAAAATGGATATCACCCCGCTGATTAAAAATCAAGAAAGTGAGTTTACTTGTTTTTAAATTCAAACTTATTTCTATTTTTCAGATTTATCCCTGTTCATCTTGAATCCCGACGAGTCCAAGGATCACTTTATGTCGAATTTCGTGGATGTCCTGAAATCCCACAACATCAACGTCAATTATCCTCCTCTCGATATCAATCAAGTCGAGGAAAATATCGTACATTATGTTTACAACTCCATTGGAAAAGCGGATAGAGTTCTCTTTTTCCATAACGAAAAATCTCATTTCTTGATCCGAGGGATGAGACCACCAAATGAAGGGAGATTCGACGAGTTGTATTCCATCGTCCTGAGCATGGTTTCTGTGAACAATCCTAAAATGGTAAGTATTTTTATATCGTATTAACATGGACTAATACAAAGGTCATATTAATATGGAAATCGAAGCAAAGATTATTAAAAAAGCACTTAAAACAAAGTTTCAGTATTTATTTTAAATTGAAAGCTAATTTTCAGATCCACATCAGATTCACAGATGATGGAGTTGCAAGAGAACCTTTCGCAGAAACATTCTTGGAATTTCCTCGAGACATGAAGTACCTTGTTGACTCTCTGGGAATCCAAGTCAACGAAGAAGTTCTGGAAGAAGTCAAGGCGAGTCTGGAGACATCTCCTGAAGAGGTGAAGATTGACTCCCAGAATCCTTCTGAAGATATGGAACTTGACCTCCAGAAGTCCTCTAAAGATTGGGATCGTCTTCCAGAATCTTCGGAAATTGAAACAAATTCGGATTCCGTTAGATCTCTTTCGATAGAAGAATACGGGACTTCCGAATGCCCTTCTCCAAGGATTCTGGAGCTAAATTCAGAATCAAAAACAGGAATTTCGATCCAATCTTTAGACAGCGGAGTTCATACTGGAGAAATCTGTGCTTAAATCCTCTTTTTCTGATCTCATTGATTGATTCAATTTTTTCCGACGGAAATGATTATTAATCAACATTATATTCAAGGAATAAATAACTTCAAAAACTAATTCAGAAAGTTGTTTTCAGATAATAGGAAATGTAGAGATTGTTAGATTAGGATTTCAGTTTCGTAACGAATGTTGCTCAAAGGGTCAGTAACTTAATTTACTTTTCGAGAATATATTATATCTTTTGTGTCAGAATAATGATTTGAAATTTGTCCCAAAGAAGTTGAATAAAGTTTCAAAAATCATTTTAATCCAAATATAGTCGAATTTGGTTTTTTTATTTTTTATTTGAATTTTTTATGCTTCCGAGATTGTACTATTTTTAACAAAATTTCCTTTTCGCTTTTTCTCAATTGATTTGTCGGCAAATTTGTATGAAATTTTAAAAATTCACTTCAGCTTTAAAATACCCGACTTTGAAGTACTTGAGTTTTTATTGTTTTTTAACTCCCAGACTTTAATGTGAATTTCAATCCAGTCTTTGACATCTTAATTCTCCTCCTTAATTGATATGTTAAGGAAATTGCAATATTTTAAAGATTTGTTTCAACTCTAAAATACTCAAGTTGGGAATGTTCAAATGTAAATTCAGTTTACAAACCCTCCTGGAAGATCTATATGACCTAATCCTTATCATCTCAAGTCTTATCCTTAATTGATGTATGGAAAAAAAGTTGTGTGAAATTCCCAAAAGCCTCTTCAACTCCAGAATACTCGAGTCCGAAGTATTCAAATTTATATTCGGTTGTTTGCAAATTCTCCCGAAATTACATTACAACTCACGCCAAAATGTTTCTAGCTTTTCTCTTCGAATAATATATGAAAAACTTTCATATTAAATTTTTCGAAAGTTTTCTGGATCCATTGAATTTGAATTTTCAAATTTTATTTTCCAGTTTACAAATTTCCTGAAATTTTAATATAAAGTGAATTTTTGTTATTTTTATTTTCTTTCAGATTTATACAGAAATTAATTCCTACCGAATTTTGATTTAATTTTTTTTATTCTTCTGTAACTGATGGGTTAAGAAATTTTCGAAAATTCAATAGGAATCTTTTCATAAATTTCTTTTTTTATTTTCCTTGTGATTGATATAAAAAGTTGTATTGAATTCTCAGAAATTTTTTAATCCAATTTTCTTTGTGACTGATATATAAAAAATATCAAATTTCTAAAACTTATTCCGGCTTTTAAACCATCGAATTTGTTCTTTAATTCCATTGAAATAGTTACGAGTTGTCTAGAATTTTTACTTACGTCAGCTAAGCCAGGCTGTTTTTATTCTTCCTCTTGGTTGATATACTACGAGATTCGTATTAAATTTCCAGATTCTTCTTGAATTCAAGTTTTTTATAAGACATTGAACTATTTATAAATTTTCTAACAATTTCTATATAAATAAAATCGTGATTTTTTATCCCTCTCGATTGATATATGAAGAAAAATTGAAATTGAATTTCAAAAATTTTCAAATTTCAGAATCCGACTTCTTCGGCTCCATTTTAACTACTTATAGATTCTCTCACACTTTTAATATAGAAAAGGATTAATCCGGGCTATTTTTACTTCGTTCTTCCTTAGAGAAAATCCGAAGCAATTTTCTGGCGGGAATTTCTATCCGAATTCACAGCTGCTTTTCCGACTCCGATTTTCCAATGTTTCAATCTTCAAAACTCTTATTTTTCTTCATTCTGATCCCATCGACAGAATCGTCTTTGTGGTCATTCCTCTTCCCGGATTCCCCAGATCTCCAATGTCGAGATTTGAACGGGAAACCCGTGGATTGGTTCGTCGCCTACAAACTCCCTGTTCTCGACGAAAACGGCCCGGAATTCAGAGATGGATTGAACTTTCTCTACGCAGATTCGAAATCAAGATCTTGGATCCTCTCAGATAAGAAAATAAACAATCCCAATAGTGCTATTGGAGCCACTTTGAATCAACTCTGGTCCATCAAAAACAATAACGTAAGTTCCAAACCCAAATATTAATGTACGAGGTTTCAAAAGAGTTTGAATTTCAAGAATTAATGCATGAAATTCTAAGGAAATAAAATTTGATATATGAGTTTTTCCAGAAAATATTCTACGCCTTATACAATGACGAGAACCCCTACACCAATAAAACAGATTCCTACAGAGCCCACATGAAGGGAGCACTTGCTTTCGATACGAACAAGGGTTTCTGGATGATCCACAGCGTTCCCAAGTTCTTGAATCTGAAATCCGAACGCTACTCGTATCCAGAAACAGGGACGAGGAACGGTCAATCTTTCCTGTGTGTGACGTTCCCGATAGCCTCCTTGAAAACCATCGGGATTCAACTCCAGGTTGCCCAGCCTTCTGTGTACGACTACAGTATCCCGACTACTGTAGCGACGATGTTCCCGGAACTTTCGAAAGTCATCGGAATGAAGAAATACACCGGGAAAACCTTTTCTTCTGTAAAAAGTATTCCTTCTCTCGGAGGAACAGGATTCACCAGCTTCTCGAAAAACAAGAAATTTGGCAAAGGTCAGGGTTGCATTAATATGAGTCGTATTGAAATTAGCAATACTCTATTTGTAGCTATATTAATGTTAAATTAATTCTTTTAGATTTATACGGAGACCTCGTGGCTCCAGAACTCCGGAATTCCTTTTACGTGGAGTCCTGGCTGAACGGAGCAGGATCTGACCTCATAAGTTACTGTAACGCGACCTACAAGACCTACAACCTCCGTTCCGTGAAGCTGGATTCGAGGTTCATTTTCAACAGTTCCAAAGACCACTCCAAATGGGCGGTTTCGACGGAGAACAAGATCCCAACCGTCTGTATAGGAGACATTAATAGACAGAAATCCCAGGTAACCAGGGGCGGAGGGACCTTGTGTCTGAACCACCAGGTCCTCTGGGGACTCTACAGGACCAGTGTCGGGACCCAGGAACCCTGTCCCGCCACGGGCCATCCCTCTGCCGGAGAAAGACGGGTACCGAACACCTGCCAAATTTACTCCTTGAATCCGATCATTTTCACTATCCTCTTGATCTTTTTTAAAATGTAAATATCCAAAATCCGAAACATTCCGAAAAATAAAAATCGAGCTTCGAAACTGGGACTTGAAATTTCAAACAGTGGCCTTCTCGGCTTTGATTTGATCCAGGACTTTCTTGAACTCCTCTTCCACCAAGGTTTCCTTGACCATCCCCACTTTCAACCAGAGGTCTTCCATCTGCATCGTCGATAAAGATCCGATTTCTTCCGGAGATGGGATGTCTTCGGGTTTCTTCTGTAGCCGTTCCAGCACCTCGATCCACAACTTTAGTTCTTGTTCTAACGTATTCTGAAAGAGATCCATATATGAAAAGTTTGTAAGAGAGACTTCTATGTATGAAAAATTTTTGTACATAAAAAGTATGTGAAAAAGGTTAATTTACGAGAAATTAGTATATGAAAAAGATTTGTGCACAGAAGAACTTGGTACATAGAAATTAGAGAGGTACTCACATAAGTTTCGTTGTGACGAGCTAGCCGATGACAAACTTCCATCACTTTCTCTGCCTTGGAGGACTTGATGTCCGCTTGAGAGAGAGGTTTACGAAGCATCTGATGAGAATAATGGGGGGAATACAGAAAATAAGTAAGTGAAATCCAGAAGAGGAAAATTGGAGCGAATTCGAATAAAGAAAAGTTGAAGAAAAAACGCGGTTCGAACGCAGCTTGCGAACTCGAATCTCCAAAACTAAACAATTCCGATTCTATTCTCTTTTAATCTTAATTTCTTCACTTCAGAGGAATTGATATTTTTTCAATATATAGATTTATAAAGATTTACCAAAAATTGGATGAAATGAAAAGTAGTGGAAATTCATAAGAGGAAAATTCAAAAAACAGCAGCTCGCGTGCAAGCTGCGATTTCCGAAGGTGAACGACTCCGTTCCCATTCTATTTCTCAATTTCGCCTTTTATTTCCCTTTCCCTCCAAATATTCTTATTATTTAATTATTTTCCCCAAATCCATCTCCCCACTCGTTTAACGACGGGTTTTATATACCAATTTCCTTCTAAAAGTTCTTTCCAGGAGAATGTCACTTCCTGGATTTGCTCTCCCGAAAGTCGTGGACAACACCGGTGGCTGGGGTCCGACGACCACTATAGTCAAAGGCGCTCCTTTAGATGAATTCAAGGACTTGCCCTTCCAACAATACAACAAATGTGATCGCGTCGGACGTGTTGTTGACTGGCTCGGCGACAACCGTTATTTCAAGAAATCCGATAACGGTGAGTTATTTCGAAATCCATAGAGATGCTCATGAGAAGTCATTTCAGCACGTTATACTGAGCGTATTTATGGCTCTTCTGCCACTGCTGGAAATCAATTCGACTATATCCATGATAACGAGGATGCGAACTTCCAGCTTGTTGACGGAAAGCCGCAGAAACCTCCACAGCGCTACAAGACAAGACAGAACATCTTCAAGAAGATCACCCAACGTGAGAAGGAACGCAGCGAGCAGTCGAAGTACCAGAACCCGAAGATGAAACGCGTTCTCGAAAAGGAACGAACCCGTCAGCAGAAGATTCTTTCTCGCCGTGGTGGAGGACCTCGTTTCACTCAGAGACAGCCTGGACGTCGTTACGGCGACCGGCAACTCAACAGAAACCGAGTCCCCAGTGTCCAAGTCAAGCCCTCCTGGCAAATCATGCAGGACATCGAGTTCAGTCGTCTTCAGAAGCTCTCGTTGCCGAACATTGAGGGTGAAGACATCCCGAACGAGCGTTACGGTGCTCTCCATTACTATGACAAGGCTATCGACAAAGTCAATGTTAAGAATCCCATTCATTTGCAGCGTCTAAATGGTGTTTTCTATAGTATCACTACTACGGAGGATCCGATCATCCAGAAACTCGCAAAGGAAAATGTCGGTAATGTTTTTGCTACTGACATTATCCTTGCGACCTTGATGTCAGCCCCGAGATCAGTCAACAGTTGGGACATTATTGCACACAGAGTTGAGGATAAGCTATTTTTCGACAAACGTGACTCTAGTGGATTTGCGAACCCAATAGATATGATTAGTGTGAGCGAAACAGCCCAAGAACCACCGCTTTTCGAGGGAGGATCGTTGAACAATGCAAAGGAACTGGCTACGGAAGCTCTTTTCATCAATCAGAATTTCCGTCGTCAAGTTTTGAAATTGAATGACGAACCATTTTTGTACGAAAACCCCCGTGTTCCATTTGATGATGAAGAGGAATCTGGAGCCGAAATTGCCTACAAGTAAGTCATTGAATATCTGGGGGGATTTTAAAATAATTTTTTAGGTACCGTAAATGGGGTTTGGGCAAATTGGATGATGATACTCCGATTACTCTGGTCGCTCGTACGGAAAATGATGCTGTTATGATTGGACCTAATAATGAGACCTTGAAGCTCACAGTGAAAGCCTTCAACGAATGGGATTCGTCCCTCTCTGGCGGAGTTGACTGGAGAAGCAAATTGGAAAACCAAAAAGGTGCTGTCCTCGCTACGGAATTGAAGAACAACAACTGCAAACTTGCTAAATGGACTCTCCAAGCTCTCTTAGCAGGATCGGACTTTATTAAATTCGGTTATGTTTCTCGTTCTAACGTTAGAAATTCGACTCAACATGAAATTTTGGGAACCCAACAATACCGTCCGGCGGAATGTGCTCAAAACATAACTCTCAATGTGGACAATTGCTGGGGAATTTTGAGAGCCATAATTGATTATTTCATGAAGCAACCACAAGGAAAGTATTTGATCTTGAAAGATCCTCTTCAACCACTGATCCGAA
>VOSG01000366.1:0-36861 GCA_009761265.1 Halicephalobus sp. NKZ332
GTTTTGCTAAACTTTATAAAACTACAAAGCTTCTACATAATTATATTCTCCACAGTTAAAAGGTTAAAGCTGATGAATTTTAAATAAACTTTGCTCGGTGGAAAATCTGAATTTCCTTGACGTATTTGAGACATGGAAAGTCCAATTAAAGATTCAATTATTTCTTGCGAAGGAGTTGCACCTGGAAAAACGTCAATCTTTTTCTTTCTAAAAAGTTTTACTTTGGGCGCTTTCCGAATCCATCCTCAAACAGTAGAACCTTATTGAAATTTTTCTTTACTTACAGTAAAGTTCGGTTATTTGTTAATGTTACTCTTTCGAAAACAGCCATAGGCACTTTGGACGTCCTCTCATTTCTCGGGACGTGGTCGGCCAATTTTTATAATAAGCACTTGGAATAATTTTTCCTTCGCCGAGGTTATTCTCGTTCGATGACGCTTTTAGGAAGCTGTGATAGTTCTCAATCCCGGTTAAAACTTGAATCTCTTGAAACTTGATGAAGGATTTTGGAAATTCGTGTCGGGATTATTCTACAAAAATTTACTATTATCGCCTGATTACGGTACACGAAATTGATAGTTCTTGATTTTAATCAGTTTGACTCTTGTGACCTGATGAGAAATTTCAGAAAACATCTGGAGTCAGAAACCTTGGAAACTTGTACCGAGACCATTTCACAAGTTTTTACTATAATGTGATTAAAAATTGCATTCACAACCAAAATATAAACTTTTGCCTTTCATTAAAAAGTTCGTGTCAAAGCAACTTTTAGAAATGTTTGCTTTTTTTTAACTGATTTTAAAACCCTAAAAGTCTATATCAAAATAATTTTCCAAAAATATCCATCTCTGTTTTTTTAATAAGATAGCTTTAATAAATATTTGGGATAGTTCCTTGAATGAGGTCATTTTCCTCAATGACGCTTTAAAATTCACACAAATTATATATTTTTACAAAACTCCAGAAGTAGAAATTACTCTTTCATGGAAAAATAGGGTCAGGGTACATCCTAGAATCAATTGTCTTTGCAAAATTCGAAACATTTTCGTTCTTTTTCCTCCAGAGAATACGCGTGGGACTTTTCCTGGGGCAATACATCTTCTATAACTGTTTGGTTTCCTAGTCAGGTTAGGATCCGGGTTGTGTACCTTGAGGTCACTTTGGAGTTACTTTGTGGTTTGCTTTGGATTTTTAAGCCCGTCATTTGGTAGAGTTTCGTGATGTGGAACATCTGCGTAAATTAGTCTTTTCAGAGTCCATTGAAAGTTGCCCTTTCCGTGAAGAGGAAATAGCATGCATAATTTTAAGGATTTTTGTTTGAATTGAAAGCGGATATTTTCTGAGTTTGTTATTAAAGATGTTTTCGAATTGTGATCTTGAGAACCTTGATGAGGACCAAAGATATTGCTCAAAAATGAGTTACTCTTCACCTTTCAATATTTTTTGGATAATGACTAAAAACATCTTGGTTATCATCCAGAAACAAAAAGTGCATCATAATTGAGAATGCTTAATTTTAGTTCAAGTCGACAATATTAATTTTTTTATATTTTAACTTATTGTTCCCCGAGGAATTCCGGACGAATATGAAATACCCCGAAATTTAATTATCATCTAAATTATTATTAGAGCTGTCACAGATAATGATTGTTTTGGAAATTTCTCAGTTATCTTCGGTTTTTATCCAAGTTGTCAAAATCATTGTAAAAAACAACTTCAATAAGAGGAATAAAGAGTGCCAAATGTGGCTTTAATCAAATTTCAATTGTTATTTGTGGTTTGAGTAGAGACTAGAAGTTTATCTTCAATCACTATTGGAAAAGTGAACTTTAGTGAAAAGAACGTTACGTAAAGAATGTTTAAATCATTAAAGTCAATGTGAGAAACGTTCTTAATAAAAGAATAGTAGATGATTTTTGGAAATTATTCAGGGAATATTTGAATTATTAAAGTCAATCTGAAAGATATCCTAAATAGAAAACAACACTGACTTATTTTTGAGCAGTATCTAAAGAATACTTAAATGAATAAAGTTAACACTAAAAGTATTCCGAACAAAAAAGTACTAGATAATTTTGGACGGTATCCAATTCGTATTAGAACTGTCAAAGTGAATATGGAGGAAAATTTTAATGGAGGAATGAATACTGACTGAAAGTGGACATTTCCAGGAATTTTTACTAATCAATTTTAAAGAAGATATTGAGAAATAGTTTTTAGAGATTATTTTTAAGAATTTCCCGATTTTAGACCGAGCGATTTAAAAAAACTTTCGTGATTTAAAAAATCTTTGGTTTCTTTGTTTTCATTTTTCCGAAAAAAATATTAAAGAATTTCTCCATTTCTACCTTTGTTTTTCCCTTTTCAAAGATTTCTTAATTTCCTGAATTTAATTTTTTTAAATTTCCCTATTTTTTAAAAATTACTTTGTTTTCCCTTGACTTTTTGCAGTTTTTAAACTAATTTCGTTTTTAAGAATATTAAAATTTTTTTGCCAAGGAATTTTAATTCAGTAAATTTTAAAATTTTTTCGGTTTTTACTCTTTAAAACTCCATGAAGCATTGTAATGAATTTCAGATGAGATCCATCTGTTCAAATTTATCTTTCTTTTTTTAGCATATTTCGCCATGAATTCCAGTAATTCCGAAAAGGCTCAAACGAACGAGAATCCCGTCTTCGTTTATCTCCTCCACATGATTTTGACGATGGTTTTTGGGATTTGCGGAAACCTTTTCCTGACCTTCGTCATCTGGAGAGGATCCAAGGTTACCAAACACCGCATTTCTCCAGTACAGGTAACGATGAACTTTCTGAAATTAAAAAAACTAAAAAGAAAGGTTAAAAAAGTTGCATGCAAAGTGCATTGGAAAATTAATTTTCTCTATGTTGCACGCAATATGCATTGAAGAAGGGATAAATTATCCCTCATCTTGCATGCAATGTACGTGAGAGAAGATAAATTCCTCTTTATTTTGCATGCAACGTGCAAATTAAAAGTTAATTTTTTAGTGTCTTTTGTTAATGTGGATTTTTGGATTCTTTTTTTCATAAAATATCGAGTTGCAATTTCCATCATGATGTTCCTGGAAATTCCCAGGTTTTGGGGGTTCGTGTCGGAGCTATTTCACAGAAAGCGTATTGTTGATCTTTATGGAAATGGAACTTAATAAGAGCATTCGGAAATGAGGATTCCGGAGGAGTTTGAAAGTTGATATTGAAAAGATTCTTTAAATGTTCATCTTTGATTCTCGCAAATGATGTTTTGAATGTAATTTGTAATTATCTTTATCTAAATTCAGCTCGAAGATTGACATTGCTCATTAACTTTGTTTTTATTAAGACATGAAATTCCGAGAAAAATGACACGTGATTTTCCAAAACCACCCTCTCATTTCAATTTCACCCAGAAAATTTTCATTAATATTTTTCTTGTTTTTATTCCCCCTCACATAATTAAAAATATGATCAACAAATTCAAAAACAAAGTCTAGGATTTTTTTGAAAAAATCAACACTCATTTTACAAAGACATCAAACATCTTATGAAAGATTAATTCAACTTTTTAGCTTTTGCTTCTTCATACCTGTGTAGCGGATATTCTGTTCGCAATTTTTTCTTTGGGAACGGAGGTGGCTATCATAGCGAGTTTGCCGAATTTTCATGGGAATGATTTGGTCTGCAAATTGACGAGGTATCTCCAAGCTTTCCCCATGTACGCCAGTGCTTTTTTGCTCGTGGTGATTTCTGCAGATAGATACCAGGTTCGTTGGACATTATCTGAATATTTCAAAATATAAGGAAACTAATAGAGATTGCCAGAAATGAAAGGGAATAGTTGATTATCATTCTTTGTACTGATATTTTAAAGTTATTTTTACGCAAGGAATTTTGCACTTTTGGCAAATGATATGTATTCATTAAGTTGTGATAATTCCATTAAATTTTTATTACAGCTGGGAATTGCTACGAAACTCATACGAAATAATGATGTATAGGTAACATACAAGTAACATAGTACTAGCATACTAGTTATCCCTACAAGGCTAAAAGTCACAATGTTCATGCAAAGAGCAATTTTTATGGGATGTTGAATAGTAACTGATAATTTGGACAGCATGTAATCTTCTGTTAAATATATTTTTGAATAGTTGCCTCGAGGTCCTCCGTAACAATTAAATAGTGGCTAGAAACTTGAGAATTATCAAAATTCTACATTTCAATTTTCTAGGCAATCTGTCGTCCCCTCGCTCATTACCGTACTGACAGATACCGTAGACCTAACTGTCTCGCCACCACAGCCTGGCTCCTGGCCTTCGCATGCTCTACTCCTCAGCTCTTCATCTGGAAAAAGTTTGTTTTTCTTTTTTTCCAAACAAATCCTTGTTTCTTCCAGGAGTTTGAAAGGCAGCTGTACCACGGTGTTCAGTATCTCGGGCCACGAACACTGGCTGAAGATCTACGTCATATACTTCGGAGTCGTGGCTTGGTTGATTCCTTCTGTTCTTGCTGGTGTCTTCTATTATTTCGTCTGCACTACAGTGTGGAAGTCGAAGGTTACTGTGGCGAGACTCCCAAGCTACTTGAATGAGAAATGCGACAGGAGAGTTTCTGAACCGACTCGGGAGTACGTCAACGGATTGAGGGAGAAATCTCTCGGATTGCGAAACCAGACGAGTGAATTCGACCGGAAAAGAATTCAGACAGTCCGATTGACATTGACAATCATCGTCTGCAACTTCCTCCTTTGGGCGCCGTTCTGTTGTATGAATGTCTTCTATGCCTTTATTCCTTCTCTCGGGAGGACTTGTAAGTTCAATTTTAATCTGATTACTGTAGAGACAAATTAAAACAATAAAGTAGTCAACGTGACAAATGCATTTTTCATAAATCTAAAAACAAATTTGTATTTAAGTAATGCCAACACGAAACTATTATAGTTAATTTGTATCCATGAAATTCTTTTTTTTTATCCTTCGAGACTTTCATATAGTTCATCTAATTTATTATTTTTGGAGTTTTAAGTCCCCAAAATCCCAAGACTCTACTTGACCTTTTATCCTGCAAGGCATAGACTATACTCCGAGTCAATCCGAATCCCCTCGCGTGCGGACACGGATAAAGATTAATTATCCAATTTGAAACACTCGAAAAAGCTAAATCAATTACAGTAGTTTTAACGTTGCCTTTTTCAGATGGCTATATCATCAACTACATTCTCATTCTGGGAAATCTGAACTCTTGTGTAAACCCCTGGATATATATCCTCTTCAATAGCCGGATAACCAAGAGGGCTCTGACATCGATTGTGTACGGGTCAGAGAACATTTCTCCCCAGACGAGCAGGATTACGTACGGTAAACGATCGAGCGAGCCCGTCGTGAATGACACCAAGACCACCCTCACACCAAAAACCACTAGATTATCCATGACCACAACGGACACATGTTCTGTGGTCGCTATTTGAACTTGTAGTTACTGTAGAATCTGTTTACTGGTTTTAGATAAAGTCTGTCGCATGGATAATCGAATTTGTTTTTTCTGGATCCAGAAAATGAATATCCATCGGTAGATGTGAAATTCTTGATTTCAGTTCTGGCATGTCAATACTTTGGATGAAGTAGTACTGAAAGTTACAGGATCCTAAAAAGTAATTTACATCTATAAATTTCTCTGCCGCAGATTCTGAAGACAGTAACTAGTTCATCCAAAACTCCTTCAACGTGAATTTCAAAGATCACTTATAATTACTTGGGAGTCTGGTTTTTGATCCGGGAGTGTTTTTGGGAAAAGACGGTTTCAATGATCTATCTTTGGAATTAAATTAGTCTCGAGAGACCATTCGTCTTATAGGATGAAGCGAATACATTCGGTTTAGCACTTTTATCCCTCGAGGACATTTGGCTTTTGCCCTCCGAAACTGAATTGCCCTCGATTAATTAGTTTTCTGTACACACCCTCTGGCTTTTATGGCTAAAAAGAAATCAAAGTTTTAAGAAAAAGAAAAGTTTACCCAGAAATTTGGAATTTATGCTGACCTTTAAGATATGAAGAGCAGTTTGAGGGGGTTCTGAATAAAGTGTAGTGACACGGTGAGATGTGGTCGATAATTGATAAGGGACAATGTTTGGTGAACTGTGAAGAAGCGTAGCATTAGGAGTACAGAAATAGGTTTGAACAGGGAGACTGCCAAAGAGTAGAGGAGTTTGAAGTGCACCAAGTACAAGGAAAATATAGGAGTTTGGGATAAGTCAGTTATGAAGAAGGGAAGGGAATTGAAGTAGATCGATTTCGGAGGGAAGAGATTTCGAAATTAACAGATTTGACGAGAGATAAAAGCAGAAAATAAACCTTGTTGTTTTCTATTTTCTGGGTTCTTAGTGGAAAAGTCTTTTTTCCTGAAATCCATTGATGAGATAGTGACTATTTTTAAGAATTCAATGTGCAAAGTTTAGATCACAGCATCAAACATGCTTTGTGAGACATTGTTTTGGATACTTAATTGGTAATACTATGATTCATCATATACCCTCTACGTGTTGCTTAGTCAGAAGATAATCATTGCCCCAGGGCATAGATTAGAATTTTGAGATTAAAACTTCCAGAGCAAAAGTCCCCAATCCTTCCTCCCCCATTACTTTCCCTTGATGTTTACAAAGTTGGGTAAACACCAGATTTCTGTCATTTACTACAAAGTCAGAATACCGTAATCCAATTACGTTTTTCACCATGATTTCTCTAAATAAATCCACTTAAAAAATGAAATCTGTACTTTCTCATATTAATCTTTTAACACATTCCATTGTCTCCAGATGTCTTTTGAAAACTCCAATTTTTCAATTTTTTTCAAAACAAATCACGCAACCTGAAAAATACTTAGCTCACGAGACTCCGTTTTTAATTTGGTCGAGTGATTTTCAAAGAAAGTACTCTGGCCACAGGCATTACTTTCACGAAGTCGGGCAGTTTTGTTCCTTCTGGGAATACAACACCGGTGACCACAAGACCGGTCCCGAGGGGTCTGTGACATCCTGTACCTGAAGCTCTTCGCAGTGTTATCGTTACTTCAATTTAGAAGAACCTTTGTTATAGGAAGGACTTCTCGCTTTATGGCGGAATCTCTGGTAACGATCACAGAGGAATTAGTTTGTTATAGCTTCCGAATTTTCATTGTGAGGAGTTCAAGCTCATATTGGTATCTCTAATAACGATCTCGAAGCGAAGTTGTTTTCTTATCGCTTTCGAAATTTTATTTTAGAAATCGAATTTCGTTTCGAAATAAACGTGAAACTAACAAATTTTCCTTTTTATTTTTTCTAATGAAACCGAAGAATGTGTTCTGGAATATTACTCGCTTGTTATGTTTTCTAATCCTTCTTCATCCACACAGAATGTCAGAATCTCAGTTTTCAAAACAAATTTTCCCTAAGAAGTTCAGTCCAAAGATTTTTTCCGAATTAAAATGTTTCATTTTCGTAAAGGATTAACATTTACACTATTTTTATAAAAGTACTTCTTTCATTCTTGACCTTTTCGAGCGGATAAATGGTTTTTGTATTAAAAATACGAAACCTTCTAAACTGTTGTAATTTTTGCGAAAAAGTATCGGAAATATTTCCCTGAAAATAAGAATCATGTTTTGCGGAATTCTCTCGACACGAATATCCAAAATTTCAAGTTCCAGAGTATTTGTTGTATTTTGAAAGATTCTAATTCTTCCACTAGACTTTGGAATATCCTGTAGAAACTCCGGAGACATCATAATATATTAGGCCCTGGAGCACTTAGTATAGCATTTTAAATATTTTTATGGAAACGCCACGTTATCATTTTTCATCCAAAACTCGGGAATTTTAATCTTTTATAATTTCTCGGAAGTAATACAATTTCGTTTTTAAATTAAACAAAATTACTTTTTTCTTGGTTTTCCGTTTTATTAATTATTAATTTTTAAATAATTTTCACTCGAAAAATTTTCAAAACTTCTTTGTTCATATTTTCAAAAAAATTTTTTAAAATATTTTCCAAAAGCTCAAAAAGTCTTTTGTTTATAATAAAATTACGATTAATTATAGAAAATAATTTTTTCGAAATTTGTTGTACTTTTTTGCTCTTTAATTATTAACAAAAAATAAGAATTTTTGATTCACGAGTGATCTTGAAAAAACAAGGAAATTTAATTTGCGCTGCGGGACAATGGAATTGTTTTCGAATTTTTTGGAGGAAAAAGCGTGATTTTTCTGTTAATGAGATACAAAGTACCTTTTCGGTTGGAAGGAGTTGGTAGAGTACTAAAAATAGAATCTTGGGGCCTCTGTTTTTTAGGACAAAAGATGAATTATTTTGCATCTTTGATGGGGATCTGAGAATAGATATTGTTGGAAATCTACTATTTAAGAACTGGGAAGTACCCTGAATTCCCATTGTGCGAGTAATTGATAGAGTTGTTGGTGGCTTTGATAGAATATAATATTAAAAAATGGTTATGTATGTTTCCCTTTCGACTAGAAGGTAGTAATTTTTATGTTTTCGCTGTCAGAGTGTTTTGTGATCTTTTTATTTGCCATCATATACGTCGCACTTGGATTAAGAATGAAACTCTGTAAACATCTTCATATTAAAGACAAAGAAGATTACTTTTTGTATTTTCGTTGCGACCCAATTTTGTGGGTTTTTGGTGCATCTTGAAAATGAATATTTTCTGCCAATGGAAGTTGATCAAAAATTCTTCAACTGTTTTTCGAAATCTAAAAATAGAATTTTCCTGGACACGATAATTTCGCAAAGTTGGAAGTCCTCACGCTTCCTGAAATTTTTATGGACATTTAGACTTCAATCCCATTATGACATGTTTTTATTTTTGGGCCCATCCTTGTTTTGCAAAAGAGTCGACCTTTGAGATCTGTTATTCAATTAGGCTTTGTTGAACCGGAAGACGGCATAATTGAACATTTTTGTCTGACCTTCATCAAAGTGGCTTCAGAATCAAAAAGTCTTCAAGGTCACTTTTACAGTAATTTTATTTTTGTATTTTCCACCTGAAAGCGTGTGAACTTTTATATAAAACGTTTTCGCAGTTTTGTCCATTCTTGGAAACGGTATTGTTCGGGAACTTTACTTTTTGAGTTACCGGTTAATAATGGAGTGTGACGTGCAAATATGTGGTAGTAAATAAGTTTTCTTTTATATTTAGACAAATAATTTCTTTTAATTTAAAAGTTTCTGTTTATCTTTTAAAAAAATCATTTTTTCGATTTTTAAAAATGAATAAACATATTATTAATAAAAAAGACATTACTATAGGTCATATTTAAAGATTTCATAATTATGGTCAAGTTTACTTGGAAGAATAAAGATGGTTATTATATTTCTTTTTTTTAATCTTTGCCGTTTTACTTTTTAAATTGAAATAACTACTTTTCAGTTATAGCAGAATATCCTTTAGTACTTTAGGACTAAATGATTCCAAAGTATTTCTTATTGTTTTTTAAAAGTTTAATCCCCTGAGATTTTTTAAAAATATCTTTTTTCTAAATTTACCGGAGTTTCTAAAAATTCAAAGAGATTTAATTTCTTGCATTCTTTTCAAATTTCTCCAGTATAAAAGGATTTTCCTAACAGAAAAGGAAATTTCTTAAAATAAAAAATCATAGTACGAAAGTGTTTAGATTCTTTGGTCACTGAGTGTTGAATTTTAAAAAGGCTAATCTTCCGAGGGAGGTGACCTTTTTTGATTTTTTTCAACAAGGTAAGCTGGATTTGAAACAAAAATACAAATGGAGATTTAACGAAGTATAGAAAAGTTGTAAAAAATCAATTTATATTCAAAAATTTATTTAGAGAAATGTCATATGTTGTAGTGCATTAATATTTCGAAAAAAGGTAAAACTGACGGAAGCTCGATGAATGCCAAACCTTTTTGTTACTTTACTTCTGTAATATGTGTATTAATATATTTTACTTTCTTTAATATGGATGTTAACGTATCTGATCTTTTTGAAGATAATTCTCGAGAATCGATTGGAAATTTCGAATTCTGAAGTTTTCTAGAGGATTGTGGGAATCAAAAGCAATTTAGTAATAACACCTGCTTCTAATTTGTTGATAATACAATATTGTATGAGAAAATTTAAGTAATAGATTTCCGCACTCTTTTGTTTCTGAAAATTTGGAAGTTTCGTGACAATTTTTGTTTTTAATTTTTTTAATAATATAATTTTTGACGCATTTATGATTGACGAAGCGTTACTGAAGGCCAATTATAATGTTTTACGAGGATTACAGTAATCGTCATTAAATTTCTTCTTATAGGTAATATTGTGTTCTGTTGACTTTCTATTTTGACTTCTTTATTTAAAAGAAGTTTTGGACTATTTTTATTTTTTAAATTAAATTTTTTTCTTCTCAAATTACCTCTGATATTTCTCCAAAATATGAGCAAACTTTTTGCATAAAGTTATGCTCCAGACGACCATTTTATATAATACCTTATCATTTCCGGGAATATCTCCATTTTCCAGAAAGCCAGGATCTCTATACTCTTGACCAAAATGTTTTCATTTAAAAATCCCGGCAAATATTTGTTTTTCTGAAACGTTATCTTCTCACAAAAAAAGAGAGATGTTTTCCATAGACCCAGTGTTTTTTGGGATTACTTGGCAAATTATCCTTACGTCTGAATATTTTTTAGTGGTTCTTTACTTTTAAAAATTTCCTTGGCGAGGTGTTTTTTGAAAATATTTTTAGTAACATAGTCTTTGATCTTAGAAACTTGTTAACGAAATGCTCATCTTGAAAATAGTCAGTGAATTTTTTTTGGAGGTTGTTAATGAAGTGTTCTTATTTTTGTAACTTTCTTGAAGCATTTCTTAATTTTTTAATTTAATTCTGCTAAATTTGCAAAAATAATTCTTTTAACAATTTATTCCAACAATTCCATTGACTTTCTAAAGATTCCGAACCTCGGATTTTGTTCCAGTCAATTCAAAAAACAATTCCGAAGATTTTTAAATCCGGATTAGAAATTGTCGTGTCAGTATAATTTCTCATTGAATCCACGGTAGTGGAAAAAGCTTTTGGGGATTTCTCATGTCATCGTTATGTTAATCTAGATTTGATTAATTCCACTGTCTGATGAACCACGTGGACTTTATCGCTTTCCTAAATGGCGGTTGAACTTGGACGAGTGGAGTTTCACAGATTCCTAAAGCCCTCTGGGGATCAGTGTTTCTGGGTTGTTCCGTATTTGACGAGGGGGATGTCCTTTTATAAGACCATTAAGTGTCTATCTAATGACGGAAGGTTTGAATGATCTCGAAAAAACGTAATTCAATTACGTATAATATGCCAGGTTTTCCACTCTAAAGCTCACTGTCATTTGTCCGCAAAGTATGATATAAAACTGTTTTTTCCATATTTTTCACCCTCCTTTTATTAATAAAAATATTACTTTTTTGCTTGTAATTTTTCTAGAAGGCTGTGGTTCTGTCATTTGTCCGCAACATGCGATTGGTAAGTTATTTTTTATTTTTTTCTCATTCCCATAACCTTTCTTTTCAAAGCAAATTTTAAGAATCAAAAATTCAATCTGTCTGGGTTCCAGACCTTTTAAAGAATCATTTATGAGTCATATAATCGTAAATTTCACTCAGATTCTGATCTTCCAAGCTTGAAGTCTTTTCAGAGTGATCTAATCAATTCTGACCATACGATACGTAATAATTTTTTATTTATTTTTTCTGAATTATTTAATCCATAAAATATTGTTTATGTTTTTATTTTTTCTAGACGGAAATTGCAATTTTAGAATTTCTTTAAATATTTTAGGAAGCTTTAATTTTTTTATTTTATTAGTAGCCTTCTGGTTTGGCAATTCATTTAGGCATTTTCTTTTTTTTTGTTTTTTCGAAAGACGTTTATTGTGTTTTTCTGAAAGAGTAAATAGTTGCCGAATCTGGAGTGGGGGTTAAAAATACTAAAGCAGACAGTGAGAAGTATTTTGGTTACTATTTTAAGCGTTGTTAGTTATGAAAGTTACTGTACAGAAAATATATTTATTGTAAGTTATTATGTAAAAATCCATTAATTGTAAAGTTACCATCCAAATGGTCTACTAACTACCGGAACTATTTTCTAGAAGCATTGTCAATTAATAACGTCACTGTCTTTAGAAGTTCCAATGAAAGTCCATAACATCTATTTTGCACGTACATAAGAGCTTGCTATTCATTATTCACTTTTATTTTTCAATAATGAGCCAATTTTTTTCTTTTCCATCATTCAAATGACTCCAGAAAGGTAGTTGAATACTGACCGAGAAAGGATATTTTCCGGAATCTCTGCTTCATCTTTTGTATATTAATTTTAATATTCTTTATAAAACTAAGTAATCATAAACTTTGGCAATTTTTTGTTTACTTTAATTTTCATAAAAAAAATATTTTTGATGTTTCCAAATTTCAAGAAATTTCAATTATTATTTTTTTCTAACTTTGCAAAAGACAATGACCCAGACTTTTTTCCCATTACCGTAATCTGAATAATATCCCACATTGTTACAATTTTCAATACCTAACGAAATCCAGGAAATTCTCATTATATTTCTTTCGGATTTTTTTAGTTGTTTTTAATCTTTGAAGATATTTTTCGAAATTGTTATTCATCTTAATCTTTGAGGGGGAAGTTTGGAGACCCTTGATTATTTTTTTTGAGAAAATTCCGATCTTTAAAATTACTTCTGATCTCTGAAAAAACTTAAATGCTTGGTCATTTTTAATCTTTGAAGATTCCCAAATTTTCGGTCACTTAATCTTTGAGAAATTATTTAATCCCGAACTTTCTCACAGGACTCCTTGTTTTTCATAAAAATAATTTTCGATTTGTCATATTCTTGAATTTTGTATTTAAGTCAAGTTTGTATTTTCATCATCTCGTTCAAATAATTTTAAAATTTGAGGAGAATATTAATTTCTGAATTTTCGAGTATTGCTTAAATTTAAAATAAGGAATTAATTTATTATAAATTCATAGTTAGTATGAACTCTATATGAATTCACAATTGATATGGGTCTTGTGTGTAGATTTACAATTAACATAGATCTTGTGTATAAAGTTGTAACTGATTTGATCCTGTGTATAGATTCATAGTTGATATGGGTTTGCATATAGATTCATAATTAATATAGGGTCTGTGTATAGGTTCATAATTGATATGGATCCTGTATAATATTCCCAAGTGGGCGGGGTGCCGAAAGGGCTTGGCCCGAAAGTTCTTCTAGAAAATAAAACAACTTTCTTCTTTATTTTGGTGGTTTTTTCATTAATTAAGGCAAAATAAGTGTTCAGTTTATTTATTAAGGAAATTGGGAAAGTATTGCTCTTGGGAAAATAAACAACACGAGTGGACTTTTTAAGGTTGTGATTTTGGTTGTTTTGGTAGATGCCAAAGATAGCTTTTGAAGTAAATTACTGTTTTATTTTGTACTAAAGATATTTTTTATAGTAACTAGAAGTAAAATTCTAGTCGCTATCAAACTAGGAAATTTTATAGTGGCTGAGGATAAAATTCTAGTTCTTATCCAAACTAGAAAAACGACTGGGAAACTGCTATTTGAGTTTTAGACTTAAATTAGTGTCTTTACTAGCTTTATAGATAATAACTATTACGCGAATTACCGGATGTCTGGGAACTCCAATTACTGCATCCTCGAATTATAGTTCCTATGTCTCATTAAATTTTCTTTGTTCATAAAAATGTGACATCTTATACTTTTAATCCTTTTAAATTAATTCTCATACTTTATATACTTGATGACAAATCTAATATCCAAACACCGGAAACTGAATTCAAATGCTTCTGTAAAGAAATTTATCCTTCATTTTTATGACAATAGAAAGCTTATTCATGTCTGTCTTGTGAATTCAGTTTATACAAATCCATAAAATGTTTTTCCGTTGCACTTCGATATAACTGTATTTTGATTCCGAGTTCCACTTTGTTTTTCCAGAAATATTAATTAATTGCCCAACTTTGAGCAAAGAGACTCATTTTGTGTCCCTGCTCTTCATCATGCGTGTCATTAGGCTGGATGAACTTAATTTTATTCACCGGGAGGAAGTGAGGAAAACATGGATCTGGACTTAGGAAAAAACATGTCTGTTCTGTTTCATAACTACTCGAGAGAGAAGGATTACTGTATCCTCGAGAATAGTTTGTAAGAAATAATTCCGAGTAACAGGATAAACCAAGGTGGTTGGAACACCATAAAAAATACGGAGACTTTGGAAAGTTTAAAAATGATCAAAAATTAATGCTTATTTTTTTATGAATTTCTAAAACGTCGAAAAGTCCTCAGGGAGACCTCCGTACCTCTTATAGGAAATTTTCCCAATTACATTTATATGTTTTTGAGGGTTGAAAATGATCGAGAGTTGATGTTTTTTATTTGTGAAATTTCAAAACATCAAAAGTCTCCAGGGGGGATCCCTGTGCTTCCTGCGGAAAATTGCTAATTACATTTTTGAGTAGCAATTATGGGAAAAATACAGACAGTAGATGTGGAAAAGGGTTATTATTCTGAAATTTGTTGAAGTAAATAGTGATTTTCGTTGCAGAAAGCGATCTTGTTTTGAACTTAATTCCTTTTGATTTTTCCAAATTATTTTTCATTTTTCTGTGCATTTTAAATTCTACTCTTACTCTGAACTTTTTAAGTGAAAATAGTAATTTTAATTTCTGAAAACCAAGTTGTTGTTTATAATTTGAAATAGGAAATTTTTTCGAAATTATTGACTAACATGTTCAAAATAAAGAGAAAAATCGAAGTGAAGGAATTAAGTAAAATTAACTCTCATTACTCTATTAAACCGTTTCTCAAAATAAAAAACAAAATTCATGATCGAACCAAGGTAAAAACATTACTTAGTGAGTAAAGAAAAATACCTCAATGAAAGATAAGCTCATAGTATATAGTGGGGACTATGTGAAAGAAGGAACTAATAATTTAGCTATGTGCTCTTTTGGTAATAATTTTTCCAAAATGTTGTAATCTATTTTTTTAAATTTTCTTAAATTATTGACTTAAAGTCATAATTTTCTTTAACTCTCAAATTAAGATTATATTTTTTTTAAATTCTTGGGTTAAATTTCACTTGTTTTCCTTTCCGAGACTCCCGAATGTTTATGACTAATAGTTCCATGGATAGCAGTTCCACCTTTCAAGTGCTTTCTCAAGCACTCGAGGGTAATGGGAAAAATAATTGATTCAATAGAAAGTGAATTCGAAATCTGTTAACTGCCCTGATAGGACTTTTAGAAAAAAATAATTTTCAGAAAATATTTATTGAAAAATGTCATAATGATTGGGTCTGGAAATGATTAAAGATTATTAGAGTTGGGGAATTAATGTATAAGGATATCTTTAATAAGGTGATAATTGTTGTCTGTATTTAGTTAACATGATAATTTATCTAGCATAATAAAACACACGATACAGTAAGACGTGCCTTGGCTGTTCCAAGTCTATTAGGTCTATCAGAACTATCCAGCTGTTATTCCCTCACAACAATACTTTTAATTAAAATCGAAGTATTCAATTCGCTATCCATCCTTTGTTGTTTTAACATGGTTTGCATACCGGATTTAATACGGAGGATGAACATTGGTCTTCATATTATTCCTTATTTTGGATCTATTTTTGGAAAACGATTTTTAAGATCCCGACAGGGTCCTTATTGAATAATTGCCCTTATGAAAACTTCCAAAAGTTGCAAGAAAACTTTTTGAAAATTTCATTTCCGACTGAATAACGACATCTTCCTTTTTCTGAATATTCCATGTTCCTTTGAACTTTCTCCAGCCCAACCCTAAAGCAGCTAATTAAATTTTTTTTTATACTTTTTCTACAAATTTTGAATCCGAATTTTTATATCCAAATCTGTCTGGATATCAAAATAGTAAATTCGATCTGGTTTGACGTGTTCTGGTTATGCCGTCGATTAATCATTTTAAGCCGGAATAAATCCAGGGGGATTTCGAGTAGAAGAAAAGTACGTAACGGATTCCAACGTGACGCGTTATTCAATATTAAAAATTTCTTTTTGTCAAGAATAGCGGATTTACTCATTTTCTTAAAAAAGTGGTTTTAAGATATAGAGTACAAATCCAAAACCATGTGAATTTAAATTTGATTCGCGTATCTAGATATTTACGAGATTCCGTGATAAAAGTATATTTATAATCTTTATATCTTATGACTTTTCTAGATGGGAAAGGAATTCATTGAAGGGCTGAGGCTGATCATTGGAATTATTTTCATCTTTATTACAGTAATCGGTCTCGTAGGGAATTCTGTTGTTTTGTTTGTTATCGCCTTGAATAAACAACTACATGACAGGTGAGTTTTATTTTGTTTTGAATATAAATATGAAATTTTGACCCCAGGAGGAGAACTAATTCTGAAAGTGCTAGTAAACAAGTTTGTGGACGAAAGGGAAATTGAGGATCATATTCTTCGGGGTTTCGATTTTAAAAAAATAAAATAATTTTCTTTAAAGTCCCTGGGAAATTAAAACAGAAATAACAAAATTTTTATATCAGAACTGGCAAAAAAGTATTTATTATTTTGAAAAAGAGCATAAAAGTATTAAACTTCAATCTTTGCAGTACCAACATCCTTATCGCCAACCTCGCCTTGGCAGATCTCCTTTTTCTAACCTTCTGTCCCCCAATAAGTGCCTACGTCTACCTCTACGGATGGCAGTTCAGTGAATCTCTCTGCTACATTACAGTAAGTCTACAATACGTCACCTGCTACGTCTCTGTGTGGACGTTGGTACTGTTAGCTTACGACCGATATCTGGTGGGTTTTTGTAGTTTACTGGAATACTTATTTTTTAGCCTTTGCGAGAAAAAGGAATAGTGATTGGTTCAAAGATATATTTAATCATTTTTTAGTCGATAACATGTCCGACTCAGCCCAAGTCCATCAGAAGGGGTCACATCGTATTCTACGCCTGTGCTGCGCTCTGGATTCTTCCCTTCTTCGTCAACCTCCCGCAGATGAGGAATATAGGGGTCCTGACCTTTGAAGACAACGTAGGAGTTTAAACTTTTAACAAATTTGACGTTTAACTCTTTAGGGAAAACCCACGATGGTCTGTGTGGACTCTGTCACTATCGCTAATGAAGACGCTACTGTGACCGAAGCAAGGGCCTTCTACTGGTTCTTCAACGTTTTGGCTTATTTGTTGCCTCTGGCATTGTCTACAGTATTCTATTTCTTGCTGGTCAAGTCGTTATGGAGACAAAAAATTGTTCAATCCAAGAGTTCACAAAGGTTGGTTTCTGAGAAATGTCATACATTAACAGATCATTCTTTTTCAGAATGAAGCGTCACGCAACCAGAATGGTCTTTGTCGTGATTCTCACTTTCGGCATCTGCTGGCTACCTCAAAATATCCGCTTCTTCCTCCGCGGCCTCAACTACCCAGGACTCTCCTTCTGGGAATACGATACCAACTTCCTGATGACAGTCCAGTCCACTGCTCAGGTCCTCGCCTACGCCAACTCCTGCACCAACCCCATCCTATACGGAGCCCTTTCCGAGAGATTCAGAACAGGCTTGGTTGTCGCCGTCCAGAAGGTCTGTTGCTGTGTCGACGGAAGCCGAGCGAAGATCAGAAAGAAGTACAGAGGGAGTTTGTTGCTGAAGTCTCCTCTTCGTCGGAGGAGTTCTTTCAGCACCAGCAAAGTTGCAAGTCCTATCGATGACCTACCGTAAGAATTATAACTATAACTTTTAAAAAACTTAAAATAGTCACTTCAGACAGCGACTGACTGAAAAAGAATCATCTTCGGAGTACCTCAGGGCTCCTAGTGTCAACTCATATCAGACCACGATCTACGCGGAACCAGTGAATGGAGACATGGAAGGACCGGTGATCCTCCTTTAATCTTGCAAAGTGCCTTTGATCTCAAACCATTATCAACTTATGGATTTATTGTAAATAAATGATAAATTTGAACGAGAATAGTGTATAACATAAGAAGAGTACTGCGAATTTTATAGAAATAGGCTAAATATCTTCTATTTTATCATCGGCTCCATCTTTGACTCAGTCTTAGCCTTTAACTTGTAAGAATGAACGTCCTTGAATTACTTGAACTGATCCATGGACAAGTCTTTCGAACTTTCTTTTTAACATTGACTTCTGATACTATGTCCTAGAGATCATTAAAATATGAGAAATTTGGTGTTCGTTGAGATCATCTAAAAAATCAGAATCACCTTCAAAGATCGAACAACTTCAGAATCTGCCCTAGAACATGATATCAGAACCTCAACTCCTGTCTTCAATCCATCGATTTATCCGATTCTTTCCCAAAATCGCTATTTACATATTTATTTTAAAAAGTAATACTTTGTTCACACTCCAGTTAATAATTAAAACAAAGTTCTGAGGACACAGATAGGCAGTAGAACCAATGAGAAACTCGTTGCCGAATTCATTTTCCCGCCATGTTTTATTGCGTAGAGCTTCTTCTTCCCTTGATCTCTCTCCTTTTCTTGAACAATCAGAGATTTCTATAAAAACATAAAGTTAATATTTCAATGGAACGATTCCGGAGTTTAGTTCTTCAATTTTTTCGAAATTATATTATTATAGAAAATAAAAATGATTATTATGAAAGTGTTTCGAAACGAATTTTCAGAAATTATAAAATTGCTGAATTTTCCAGGGAATTCTAATACGATTATGGAAGTTGTCTTCCTCGAAACTTACATTCAGCATTTTGCCTATCCTCTCAGTTTTTTCCAACTCCTCTTTCAAAGCGTCACCGATGACCGAGGAAACCTCGCTGCTTCTTCTCTCCATGACCGGAACCCAGACGACTTTACTATTGTCTGAAATTAATTTGAATATAAAATTATCCGAAATTAATCTAGCTCCACTGTTATTTGAAATTAATTTTAATTATTTGTTTTAGATCAAAGGAAACTCTCTTATTTCCCTTGAGATTTGGCTTCTATTTACGAAAACCATAAACCTCGAAACTAAAATTCTAGGATCTCCCGGCTTTTCCATTCGCGTCGCTGGACAAAGAAGTGCGCAATTTTCCGAAAAGTGGTTCCTGAGAGCTGTCCGAACCTTGTCTTTATGAAATTAGCCATGCTTCAGTGCCTTTTCTCGTGAGACGGCACTTCGAAGTTGTATCAATGTGAAACTTGTATCAATACAGAGTCATATTAGCGTGAACCTTGTATCAATGGGGTCCATATCAATATGGAAATTGTATCAATATGCAACTTGACATTCATCAAAATTGGATCAATCGAGAAAATTGTTGAAGATTTCGAGACGTTAACTTTTTGAAAGTTTGAATATTGCTCTATGAACTCAAGATCTCAAAGTCACATTAATTTAAAACCTAAAATCCGCCGCAATCGGATCGATCGGGCAAAGCCGTCAAAAATCCCGAAATCTGTCAACTTTTGAAGAGGAACACCCTATTTTGATTTATTCTTGAATAAAAGTCATCTTTAGACAACTAAATTATATCTTATAAAGTCGAATTTAAAAGTTATATCAATGTGAGATTTGAAATCCATCAAAATCGGATCAATCGGGCAGAGTCGTCAAAATCTTGAAATCTGTCAAGTCCTCCGAAAACAACATTCGATTTTTGGCTTTTTAAATTTAAATTATTTCTGAATAATTTTGAATTTTTTTTAAAAAAACCACATCTATTTTTAAACAGATTTAAGATTCTATTTTACTTTTTTTAAATTTAAATATTTTGAAATAACTTTGGATTTTGTTTTATAAATTTAAAATTAATTAAGCAAAAATTGTTTCAGGTTTTTCTCCAAGGTATCGTTGACTTTTGGACAAGAATATTCCTCAAGATCTGATTTCGGATTCTTTAAAAATTCTTTTAAAATAACTTCAACCTTTGAAATAATCTCGGGTTTCTTTATAGGTTTATTGGTCAAGTAAAAATTGTTTCGGATTTTTCCTCAAAAGCCCCATTAGCTTTGGGACAAGGATATTACTAGAGATTTATGATCTCAGCTGTTCTGTCGAGACGGATTAAATTACATCTATCTCCCCTTTGAAATTAACAAATTTATAATTTTTGTTTATGTTTGCGCTCCGAACGAATATGCTCCAAAATTTGTCATCTTCGTTCGGGCTTCCGGAGACGTTCCTTTTCGGTCTTGACCATGTCATTTGTCTTTTTTCATGGACAATGTTTACACTCGGGAAATTTGGGCAACAGTTGACCAGCTAATAATCCTTTTCAATTGGAAAAATTTTCAAAACAACTTTATCCTTCTCGATTTAGGCAACTTCTAAAATAACTTTGTCCTTTTCGATGTGGAAAATCATAAAAACAATTTTATTTTTTTAATTCCGAAAGTTTAGAAGCAGATTTTGTTTATTTTAAATGTGAGGGAAATGTTGAAGATAGCTTTCAAGGAACTAAAGATGAGTTCCATGCTACTCGGAGAAAGTCTTTGGAAAAAATCTTTTAATTTTGAGAAAATCTGTGAATAAACTTTAATTTTGAGAAAATTTGGAAAATAAATTTTCCTTTTTTCGAAAATTTTTAAAGCATATTTGTGTGCTTAATTTCGCAAACTTCGAAAATGACTTTTGCTTTTTTCATTTCTGCAGATTTCATCAAGTGCCAAGTGAGCATCGGAGACAAGTTTTTCAAGGACGGCTTCTCATCCAGAAATTCCGCCAACTTCATCCCCAGCCCTTTTTAAAATTCTTTTATCCGAAAAAAATATGAATAAGGACTCTGGGGAAATTTTGTATTTTTATTGATTATCAATAGAAAAATCTTGTTTAAATGTTCCAAATTTTTCTTAAATTTCCAAATTGAAGGAAAATTCGAGGAAGAAAATTCAAACAACCTCCAAAAAATTGAATACAGCCAATTTTGGAAATTTCAAATTCGAAAATAACATTAAAAGCCAAATCCAAAATCGACTTCTCGAAATTGAAAAAAAAGAGTTGAAATTAAATTTCATCCTTAATTATCATTTTCAAATTTTAAAAATAAAGTTACTCATTTTCGGAAATCTAGAAATTATGAAGAAATTACTTTTTTAAAGATTTTTTAAAAATTAATGAAAATAATATTTTAATTAAATTAATCTAAAAAATTATCTTCTAAATTAAATTATATAGTTGTACTTCGATTTACTTTTTAAGACAAAGACTCACCATGTTCCGCATTGGCTCTGACGAATGAAGATAATCCTCCGGTGATAACCAGTATCAGAAAAACCTTAGCCATTTTAAATCTTGGCTCTAGTACAAAGTGAAGAAAGTTTCGAATTTTATTTAAAGGTCAAAAAATTCCCAAAGAAACCTAAGACTTGGAAATAATTTCGAAACAAAAATATGCTTCGAAGCGAGAAAGCAAAAGGCCCAACTGAAAGAAAAAGGAGGATGGCGGACAGGAAGAAAAGCACTTTGTCTCCTCCCAAAAATTCCGCCCGAAAAAGAAAAATTTCTACAACTAAAAATCTTAAAAAAATAAAAATTAACAAAATTCTTATTTAATCAATAGAGATCACCATTTACATATGGGCTTTGTTGTTGTTTCTGACGATCGAGTTGTTCTTGTTCAATTTTGCGACGACATGAAATTCTATGACGTCTCCAGTCAAGTGTTTGACACTTTGTGGAACAGTAAGTGGTATTCCAGCAACAGTAATAGCTAGACGGTCTTTCACAGACCCAACACCATTGTCTCTTCTTGGCTTGACGGATCTTGTAATGGAGTTCTTCGCGACGACGAGCGACGGCGGTGAACAAACGGTTCAAGTTATCGTTCATCATTTGTCGTCTAAAGATGCTATTATTGTGGAAGTCGAAAATAAGCACTATTGTAAAATCCTCCCGACGTGAATTTTAGAATATTCTATCCGGGAATAGGGATTTTCAAATGTTTACATATTTTCGAAAACATCAGGAAGCTCCGGAAACTATTTTTAAGAATAAAATAAAATTACCTGTTGCTTTCCAACTGAGCTATGTATTGAGCTCTGATGGTCATCCTTTCTTGGCGTATCTGTTCCAAAAGCAAAGTATGAAGTTTTGTGATACAGTGACGAAGGCATTCTTCCCGATATTGGGTGAAGTTCGTCAGCCAAGCCCGACAAAGCAACTTTAACTGGTTGATTTGTTCCTCTGTTACGGGATGGCTTCCGGGATCGTCGAGGTTTTTGGGTTGAAGATCCATCACATTTGGCTTGAATTCGATCGAGTCGATGATGTCTGGGTCGTTCATCAGAATCCGGAAAGCAGGCAGCATCACTGGATCGAAAAAGTGACTCGACGAGAAACTCTGAGAAAAACCTTCACATTTGGAAGAGTCTTCGGTGTCAGAAACCTCCATGATGAATCTGGAAGAGGGGTGTTGGTATAGAGATGTATGCAACACGAAGATCGACGATATACCGAGTAACATGAGAAAGTTCAAGTGGTTTAAATATGGGGAGATTTAGGTACACGAAGATCTGAGGGATATCGAACAATATGAGGACCTTCAAGCAATATAATTGCGAAGGAGGCTTAGATGACATAGAGATCAAGGAAACTTAACCAATATGGGGGTCAGAAAAATTTAGTGAACAACAATTTCATGGATATATGAAATGATATGAGACACAAAAGTGCCAATTGTGAAACACTGGAAAAATCCTAAAGTCCCTCTCTCGCCCTGGTTTCGGAGCGAAAAAACGGGTCTAGCGCCGGTGTTCGAAGATTTCCAACTTTGAGAAATGCCTGTTGAAACTCCTCTTCCTCGACAGAGATTGCTTAAATTTGCCGAATATCTTTCTGCCTGTTCTCCAGAAGCCGCCAACTACGGTCGTTGTGTTTCAGAAAAAGCGGAGAAAATCGGACATAACGCTTGTGCCAAGGAATTCGAAGTTCTGATTAATTGTTTCAAGAAACAGGTTTGTGTTCTACTTTTCATATATTGAACTTTGCTTTTTATATGTCAAATTCTATTCTTATATATATAATTTCACTTTCTGTATATCATATTGTATTCTTATATGTAGAATTCTGCTTTTATACCTTGGATTTGAACTTCCATATATGAAACTTTTATCATTTCCTCCTTTAGGCGTCTAAAAAATGAAGGTTAAACGTGCCAAGCATAGCCAGAGGGTGATGAAGTTTTACAAATACAAATTCAATATCCAACCTCCTTATAATGTTCTGTTGGATGGAACTTTCTGTCAAGCCGCTTTGGAAGAAAAGGTCATCGTCAGAGAACAAGTCGAAAACTACCTCCCAGATATGGTGAATCTCGTGACGACAAAGTGCGTGATCAAGGAACTCGGTAAGTTTAGTTTCTACATCGATGTTGATGTTGATGTTTCTACTTGCATCATTACACAAAATTTCTCTTTAGAAAAGATAGGAGGTCCTGTTGCTGGTGCCTTGAAAATCATCCAGCAATTCAAGGTCGCCTACTGCCCTCACACGCCTCTCCGGACAGCCACGGAATGCATTGCTCACTTGGCCAGGAGATCCAGAAAGCCAGAAAAAACAAAGTACCTGGTTGCCACTCAGGATCCCGGGTTGCGGGAACAACTTCGTGAAATTGGGGGAATTCCTTTATTGAATTTCATCCGCAAAGCTGTCTATCTAGAGAAACCTTCGGAAAAAAGCTTAGCTGAGACTATCGAAGAACCAGAAATCCAAAAGGCGAAAGAATTGAAGGAGGAAATTCTTGGAAAAACAGATGTTGTCCAGAAGAAAAAGAAGAGAAAGGGACCGAATCCGTTGAGTTGTTTGAAATCGAAGAAGAAAATTGGAATTATCCAGAAGAAGGATGAGGGTGAAAAGAAGACGAGGAGAAAGAAGAAAAAGACCAAAACAGAAAATAAAGTAGAAGTTTAATAGAAACTTTATAAATTGTTGATTTTGAATGCTTTTGGAAAAAATGATCTATGGTATATATCCGTGGCTATATTACTTTATGGTTTTTGGAGTTTGGTTATTTTTTCAATTTCTAGACCTGGAATGAGGTTGTTAAGGAAACAAGCCTGTCTTCCTCCCGTGGCTCTCTTGGTACACAGACTGAGTGGTCCCTGTACCTCGATGGCCTTTGCCCAGCAGTCTCCTGATGACCCTATGTTCCTTGTTCTCGGGAGAACGACGGGAGAGGTCATTTTTTTGCCTTTCTCGAAGTCTCTACAATCCACGAAATTTGAGTCTGAGGAGAGAATTCCGATAACGGCCCTGGCAGAAGGTTATTTAAGAGATCAGAAAACAAAGGAGATAGTCACTATCCAGTCAAATGGACTTATCCAGGCTCTGGATTATCCGACAGAGGTGGATGGACCTGTGAAAATTTTTTCTCAACAAATCTACGCAAATGTGGACGATTGTAGATTGATGGATATTGATGGAGACAAATTTTCGGAGCTGCTAGTAATATTGACGGATAGAGTTGGTTAGTTCTTTGTTGTATGCGGATTTGTATACGTCAACTTGTTCAGTCTATATCAAATTATATTCATCTTTATTAATTCATATTGGTTCTATAGAAATTCTTTTCAGTCAGGTCCTACAGATACCACGAAGATTCAGATAGACTTGTGCCCTTGAACAAATGGGAAATGCCGGCCTTGATTTCGGGATGGTGTATAGGATTCAATGGGTAGCTTTAAATCAAGTTTCCCTAAAATCTAGATGTTTTTTAGACATTACCATTATCTTCTTATTTCTCAGTGTGATCAAAGCCAATATGTTACTATTGATTTTGGTCCGACGAAAGAAGTAAAAGTTCAAAATTCGATAATAAATGATTCTGGACAAAGAACGCAGTTGATGATCGCTCCCAGACCTCAAGCGGCGGACCTGGCCCATTGTTTAGCTGAAAGAGTTATAATTGCAAATTTGGAATGTGAGACAGAAACAGAGCTTCGTGACATTAAGTTGGATGTCTGTTGTGCGGGAGCTTTAACTTTGGAAAATGGTCTGAGTTTGGTAGTAACGATGGATCCGAAGGGATTGATTTCGGTTTTTGGATGGACGAAAGGACTTCTTCAGACTACAGAACCTTTGGCGAAATGCACTGGCCTGGCTCATCCAGTGTTCTTGTGTGTTTATCCTTATCCTAAGGATTTGGCGATTTGCGTGAGCGTCATTGATGTCCACAACAAGGTCGCTGTTTATTTGATTGATCTTGCTCATATTATAAGCTTGTGATTTTGGTGAGTTTGGATTTTATAGAGTAATTAATCTTAGTTTTATTTAGATCGGGTTTTTAGAAGATCTACATTGTGTAAATAATATTGAAACAAAAGTTTTCGGGTTTAATTATTTTCGAACGCAGTTGTTGACCACAGAAACAGGAAAGGATGAACTTCTGACCTTCAAGAATCAGGATGCTTTGAACTCTGATCAAAACGATTAGTCATTCTGTTGATGAAATTCCAATAAAGAACAATATTTCTTTGGATTTTGATATCCGAGTTTCTTTCACCACCGATTCCGATAAGCTTCTTAACATTCCACGAAATTTGTCAGCATAAAATTATTTCACGGGAAATTGATTAATATGAAATCTCTATTATGTCAATGGATTTCTGAAAATGTCGAATAAAAAGTTCTCCAGTTTTTAGTTTTTCCACGAAAGAGTTACCAGACCTTTGAAAGTAGATGTGTATTTTTTATTGCTAATTCTTAAAATTCCGAAACTCTGTTTTGCCAGACATCCCGGAATGAGGTTTTCAGAGAATTATGAGTTGTGAAAAATTAAATTTGGTCGTTTTTCTCTTTACTTCGTCAAAATACTAATTAAATAACAGTAATAAACTCAAAATTTTTCTTGTTAGACAGATTTGTAAAGTGATTACCGAAATTGATAGAGTTAAAGCTAAAAATTAAGAATTTAGAGATCGAGGAAATATTTTTTGAAGTTGGTAGATTTTCGAATTAAAAATGTTTTTGAAAATAGATTAAAAATTGTGATTTATAATAATATGGGAACTAAGATTGACTTTTATTTATTTTCAGTTTTTTCGAAATTTTTATTTTTTGCAGTCTTCAAGATCCATACATCTCTCGAACTGCGTCAAGAAGTTTCTGAGAATTCAGCCGGAAATCGATTCACCTGTCCTGATCCCCGAGGACATTTCCAAAAATATTTTTAATTATTGCTCTATTGAAAATACTACATTAAAAAAACAAAAATGGCATCATGTGAAGTCAGGAAAATACACAGAAACTTTCATGGAGGAGGGGACAGGGGTACTGGAGTTCTGTATACTTTCGATTTTCTAAACAAAAAAAAGTATTTTCTAAATTTTTGAACTTGGAGAAGACATGTAATAATTCTAATATTTTTTGTTTGAAAATAAAAGGATTATTCTTACTATTTTCTTTGAACTTGGAGAAGACTAATACAAGTGCCCTTCAGGATTATTTTTATTTTTCCAAATTTAGAAACAAAAAAGCAAAAAATTCCCTCTAGTATCTTTACTTCTGAAATTTAAGGAAGTGATTAACGAGGGTGTTTCTCTACTTTTTTTTTATTTTCGGAACTTGGAGACCATAACTCTCTTTCCCTTTCTCCTGCATTATCTCTCTCCTCCCTTCACCTTACATCTATTAATCTTCTCCTCCCTCTTCCTCTTTCCTTATTCACCCCTTCCCTTCACCCGTTACTCTGCCTCTTTCCTCGAATCTCTGCTTAACCCGCCCCTCGAGTGTTCAAATGACCAGTCTCTAATTCCAAACTACAAATTTTACTAAGTTCCTTTTTCTAGAACGAGACCTTTCTAAGAAGCTGTATTCAAATTCTAAGAAAAAGTTCAAAACTAATCAGTTTTTTCTTTTATTTATGTCCGGCTTTTCATAGAACAGCTTTTTTGAATTAAAAAAGCTTGTTTTTTTAAGAAATAAAGTAATGAGAAATTCTAGAGTCCTTGCAAGGAGGATTTTCTTTGAATGAGGTTTTCTTTGAACGGATTCAGAAAATCGGATTGCGTAGTTTTTTCATGGTTTTTGAACTCTAGGTAGGTGAGAGGATTAGATTTCTTACCATGTCGCGATTACTAATTTTGAAGCTACAGTATTAATTATGTTCTTAGAAACAGTAACTAGGATTCTGAATTTACTGTAATAATTGAGTCTTTGCAAATACTATAAGTTCGATTTATTTTAATAATGATGATTTAGAAGTATAGTAATTGGAATCTTGCAGTTACTGTATTGATATTGTTTTTACAAATATTGTAGTTGACAATTTTGAGATTACAGTATTAGTGATAATTTTGAGATTATTTTATTCTCGATGACTATTTAAAGTACTGTAATTAAGGATTTCGATGTTCCTGTACCATTGATGATTTACGGTCATATTGTGACTAATGGTTTCGACATTTCCAAACCGGCTTATTTTTAGAGTTTTGAACAAATTGTAATCAAGTTTTTTGCTTTTTAAATTACTGTACTTTTAGGATTGTTTTATATATCAAGTCGAAAAAAGTGTCTCTGATTATTGCTCCTACAATACCGTTTCGAATCTCTTGAGTACATGGAAGCTGAAAAAATCCCGCTTTTATTTTTACGTGTTCTTTGAAATACTTTCCCTTGAAAATAGGAAATGCTATTAACAATCTCACTTTAATAATTTACTAAGTGACAACAAATATTTAATAGTCTTTTTTTCTAATCTTTTCTTTGCAATTAATTCCTTTACTTTTGTAAAAATATTTACTATTATTTAATTTTTTATTCCCAAGGTTTTTTAAGTTAGAAAATAATTAATTTTAAATAAATTTCTAGTATTGTTATTCTGTATTTTTAGCATTATTCTTGAAAACCCTTATCTAAAGAAATTTCGAATTCATGTCGGTCAAAAAATACAAGACGGCAATGCCATGTCCAGCATGCTGAGAGTCAGTCTGATGTTCGGTGGTCCATGTGCGTACCCCGACGGCCTCCTAGAAAACAGACCACCTGTCCATGTTTCTCGGGTTCCTGGAAACGAGTGCCTTCTGTCAACTCGAATTTGCCTTATTTAGCTCGGCCGTTTTTTACTTTTCCCTACAAAAAGATGAATGTCATATTAGTAATACAGAATGTCACGTACGTACTGTTTCCATTCAAAGCTGCGAAAAACATCTTTGGAAATATTTTACTTGGTCTTGAGTGGAAACTTTATAAATGTGATTCGGTATATCCCTTGTGTAGCCTTTAGTATGAACTTTATAAATGCAGCTTTGTGCCCTTTACATTTTCCCGAGTGAAACTTTACAAATGTAGTTTTATATCTTTTATTTCGAATATATTTTTTAAAGATGAATATTCGTCCATTGTTACATAGAATCGGAACTATAATTTCTTTTCAAAACTACGGAAATGTTTTTTAAAGAATTCCATTTAGTCTTGAGATCAAATTTACAATAATCTTGCATATTATTCTCGCTTGGTATCGCGGTATATTTCCTTAAAAAATCCAACTTTAGTTAAAAATATACACACATGATTTTTGTGTGAAATTGTCACTCAATACCATGAAAACGTTTGTTTAATTCTCACCTGGTCTTACATGAAAATCATATTAATGACTATATATCGGCAGGGTCCACCCTTTAATTCAATTTTCTCAGATTAAATTTCCGAATAATTGGTTTTGAAAGTGCTTACAGAGTACGATCAGAAAAAAAATAAGTAGGAAACTTTAAAATGATGAAATGAAAACTATGAAATTAGAAAAATTTAAATTTAGAAAAAGTAGCCCATGACGTAAATTGTCTGGAAAAACGAAGTTTTTTAATATGAAGGAAATAGATAATTCTGTTTTAAGACTAAAAAAATAAGTTCGATGAAATGGAGATTATTTAAGAAATTCCTTTATTTTACTATTTTGAATTTATTTTTGTATTTCGATGTTAAATTATCCATTTACTTCTCACATCATATTATTATAGAAATTAAAGACAAAAGTTGCTACAAAATTATCTTAATACAAATTTCTGAGATTATAAAATTATAAAGGTGATGATCGTTTTCCGTAAAGTTGTCTCGGTACAAATTTTCGAGATTACAAAATTATAAAACGATAATTTTTTCTAAAACTTCCTCAACAGATTTTCGAGTTTTTGATTTTTGATCTTGATCGCGAAGACTTGCATCAGATTCTAGAAAATTCCAAGTTTAACAAGATTAATTTGCTCGTGGACAAGACGTGCGGTTTCGCACTTTTGATCTCATTTTGGATTCTTTTCTTATTTTGTTTCAAAATTATAGATTCTGTAAACAATTCCAAGAAGCCAATCTCGCTTTTCATTTACTGCATAATTCCCAGAATTTGATCTCTTTGAGGAATTTATTCCATTGTTGTTATTCCGTAAAGGTCAGTAGGATAACGAATTACTTATTTCCGGTTATCGAGAATCCCAGGAAAAGACCGGATAATCCCTCTGAACAGAAGTCAAAACACTTGTAAATTTTATTAATTGAATGTCTGTGGTCGGATCGTAGTTTAGTCTTCGCTAATTGTATAGAAATAATTAAAATTGAAAGTGGGAATTTTGAGAAATATAAAAAGTAAACATTTTCGGGAAAAAACAGAAAGTAAACTTATTATTTTTGAAAAAAACTTTTTAGATATACACGAGTCTCGGCGCGAACTTTAAAGGATAATGTTTTTGACCCTATTAAGTTTAGATTTGTTTATTAGGTTTTCATCACGAATTTTGTTTTCGATCTCAGATATCTCACATTTTTCGTGAACCCGTCTGCCCGGAACTTAATCCCTTGATCCCGGCTTTGTCTCCAGACAGTATTAAATGCTTGTCCAGGCTCATTGGTCTCCACGAAACTGATGAATGGTATGTGACGCTTCAATACGTTAAAATGTCTCCAATCTATCTAGATATGGTAATATGATGAATCAGTGCACTATCCTTCATGTTGATACATTAATATATTGTATCAACATGTTATTTTTAATGTTGTCGATATACTAGTTTTTTTTGTTTACCAGCTCCATTGGTCCAATTAACTCCAAAGTCGAGAAATTAGTTCAAAGAATGACTTCGTGAGTCGTAATCTTCTTATGAGATCACTCTCAACAGGGATTTCCCAAGAAGTCCTTGAGGATTTCAAGGCATAGATTTATTTTTCTAAAACCTTTTTCGTAGCCAATTATTCGTGTTTCTAAGAAATAGGGAAACATGTCCACTTTTCCCAGAAAATGTAATGCTTTTTCGTTTCCGTTCCTAGTACTCCAAGTTACGCTCATTTTCGAGGACATCATTATGAAAACAAAAAAGCATTATGACGGAACCGTCTGGGATGAATTCTTGGAATTTTTTAAATTTTGAAAGATTCTAAAATTTCGCAAAATTACGACTTTTTGGAAAAATTCACGTTTTCGTATTTATTTCTGGTATCCTGAAGTAAATGCAGTTTCTAGGGTTAATATTGCGAAAGTATCTCGAAATGAATTCTCAAAACTTTTTTGGATTCTGGGAAATTCCAACGTTTTCACGAAACTCTGGTTTCTTGGAAGCAATTTATTCATTTGTTTTGCAAAAACCCCATTTTTTTCACTTTTGTTTGTAGCACTTCAAGTAGAGCTCAGTTTCAAGGATATTATTATGAAAACAAAAACCAAAAACCTTTCGTGAAGCTGTCTGGAACGAATGCTTGGAACTCTTTTGGATTCTGAAAAAAATTAAAATTTTTCGAAATTAAAGTTTTTGAAGAGAAAATATGTTCATATAAAAAAGCCACTTCCTGCTCTTGTTTGTAGTGTCACAAGTTGAACTCATTTTCGGGAACATTATTATGGAAATAAAAAATGAACATTTTTGACACAACTGTCTCGAATTTTTTAGAGAAATTCCACAGTTTTTATATTTAAAATATTTTTTCTCGAAAAATTGTACTTTTTTGAATTTGTTTTTAGTTTCTTAAGTTTGAATTATTTTTAAGAAAATTGATATAGAAATAAAAATAGACATCGTTGTCAAATTTTTTGGCATAAATTCCCAGAATTTTCTTTGAATTCTGGGAAACTCTTAAATTTCACAAAATCTTGATTTCTGAGAAGAAATCCATTCACTTTCCCCCTAAAAAGTCATGCTTCTTCGCTTTCGTTTTTCTGCTTCAAGTTGGACGTAGTTTCCAGAAAAGCATGTGGCGTTTTTCCGAGATAACGTATGCTTTGCTAGTTTTGAATAACTTTTTCCAAGAAAAACGTATCTCGAACCTTATTTCGAAATTTGTTCTGGTCCATACCGTATTTCGCGAATATTATAGTACCTTGTTTGTATGAGGAAATTCGTAAAATTCTGTGGAAAACATTCCCTATAAATGTGGCATTTTAGTTTTAATATTAATAGTCTGGAAGCTGCAACCCTGTCTCCCCAAGCCGAACCCGAGGTTTCTGTGATGACGGACGAGAATGAGAACGACTGTGTCCAAATAAAGCCAGACTGGGCATTAATTGGTAAGTTTTGCAGATGTTTAATCACTGCACAAAACTGTGTATTAGAACGATTCTCGTACATCAGATGCATTGACGTACTAGCATAATTTATCAATATATCATTTTTCATGCACTAATAACCAATAATACATCAGTGTATGTGAATATAATGCAATAATTCCAAGTGTAGGAATGATTTTGAAATTTTCTTAATGAAAGAAATAATATTTATTTTATCTGAATTTCAATATTCTGAATCACTATTCATTTTTCGAATGATACTATCCAAGTATGTCACTAAAATGTTTGAAAATCCACAACAGTTTGAATTTAATCCTGAATAATTACTAACTTTATAAATGACGACAAAACTTTTTCAGACGAAATCAGCATCCCTCTCCTCGAGCAAGGCATCGGATCCTTCGACATCCTCCAGCGAACTCTGCCTACCGTAGTACTTTCAAGATTCGAGAAAATTGTATTGTTTTGTTCTTACGGTAATCTCGTCTAATCCAGTGCTCTTTAGGACGAAGAATGGACGGAAGCCAGACTTTCGAAAATGTTTCGTATTGCTCAATTACAGATTCGCTACATTCTGGTAAATTGTGATTTAATTCCAAGAAGTAATTTAAATGGCTTTAGCAAAGTCAACAGACCCTCGTGAAGGAATTGGAAAGGGAAAGAGATAAGCTGAAAAAGATGACCAAGGCTAATCAGAGCTTCCGTAAGACGATGATGCAGTCACAGAGGAGTTCTAGGGAATTGTTCAAGGTTAGGGATTCTCTTGTTATTTTCGAGACATAGTCCGGGGATTTGGTTGATCTTTGAGATAAATCTGCTATTTTAGAAGAATGGGGAACGATGATTCATCATAAAAGGGTTTCACCGGAATCTTTTCGGATAATAAATGGGAACTCTAGTCGTTACGCACAGGGGGAATGAATAGTGACTGGGGATTTTAACCTTCGATCAAAGTAGACGCTACATAATAATCCACTAGAATTATCTTCTAGACGCAATTTTAATGAACCTAATTAAATCCTTGAATACTAGCTGAATGATAATTAAATGTCACCAAAGTAGTGTCTATTAGGGAATAATACCCACAGAAATCTTATCACATCGAAAGTCATTATTACGTCTTCAACTTAGATTAAAGTGGTTTAATTTCAGTGTGAAGAATGTTCCAAAATCTTCCTCCACAGTTCCTTCCTCGCTGACCACATCCAAAGGAAACACAGATCGAGTGCGGTGATCAACATGGAGACAGATCCTCCTTCGAATCAGTCCTCCAAATTGGCGGGAAATTCGACAACTATTCTCTGGAAATAAAATCAAATCAGTTGATTTATTTATCGAAATTACTATTATGTATATTATGGTATAAACGAGTCTCGTCATTTTCTTTGAGTAGTAATTTCGACTTCTTTCATACAGGTAAAAAAGACGGGATCGTGATTGTCTGTCGTCGACGAAGAAGACCCAATACAAAAATATGGAAATATGATTTTAGTGTGCATACAGTGAAACTTCTGAGAATTCAGAGTCTAAGACTCTTGTTCTTAATTAATCTTCATTAATAAATTTTCAAAATAAAAAAAGCGATATAAAAAAGCATTGATACGTCACAAGTCACACGCTACTGTGTGCGTGCCAAATTATGACTTTGGTTTCTCTTGGTGAGAACTGTCTGCTCAGTTAGTGTTTGAGAATTATCAATTAACGATCCTCAGCTATTTTAATTTTCCTCTTCGCTTAACAGATCTACAGTTATCAATACTGTATTTTTGTTGACTATTTCGAAATTCTCGATAATTTTGAATTCTACTTTATTCGATCTTTTAAAAATACTATACTAGGTTAAATTCAATACAGTAAGAACACATACTCTTCATATGAGTCAAAAAGGGATTTTCTAGGCCAACAAAACATTTTCCAAAGTCTTTCTTACGACATTTATCTGCTACATAATGTTCTAAACAAAATAATCCCACGACAATCAGATTTAGAAATGACAAGTGTATCGAAAAAACAAAGATCCAAATACAAAAAAACGAAAATTAATTCCTTCGATGTTCACTTGAAAAATAGAAGAATTACGGTATTTTTTTATAAAAGTAGCATCATTTTTAATTATTTCCTTCTGCGAATTTCATTTTTGAATGACATATCAATCGGAAATTCTTCAAAAGAGACATCTGATGAAAATCATATTTCATACTATAATAAAAGCGGAAATGAACTTTACTACGGAAACACTTTGCAACCTATTTTGAAGTAATTCAGGCATCAAATCTCGCAGTATTAATTCTGTAATTTGTGTTCGAATCAGTGATTTGGAACTTACTACATTATAAAAACATTTGTATTTTTAATTAAAAAAACTTTAATTTCTAATTTTTTTAAAACATACTTTTCGACCTATTTCGGTATATAAAAACTCATTAAAAATGTTTCGAAAAATTAAAACATATGTTTTCGAGATGATTAATTAATAACTTGAATGAATTTTTATTCCATAGTCTATAGACTTTCTTAGAAATATCCGTTTAATTTTTATTTTTACTTGCTTCAAACGTCAATGTTCCTCTAGACTAACAGACCCAGACGAACACTATTAAATGCATTAATCACCAAATTGTCAGAATGGTAAATTAGCAAATTCTTTAAATGGAGTTTGAACTTGAAATTTCCCAAGTAATAGCCCTCTGGAATCTTCGCAGAAACGTCATCTACTCACTTTATTTAATCTGATTTCTATCAAGCAAAAGTGTTCCCCGGAAATTAGTCAACACGGAAGAGCATTGTCAGAATAATAAATTTGTAAATTAATTTTTTTTCTAATAGATTCAGACGTTTTTTAAACAGTATTTTTTCTGGATCCTTTCAAAGAAATTAATTTACTTCATTTTATTTTTCTCAGATACAAGTGTTCCCAAGAAATTAATCAACACTAAGGGGAACTATTAAATATAATTACAAGGATTGGAATTCTTGCTTTCAGAATAATTTTTTTAAAATAAAAACTTTCTGCTCATATTAATTTCTACAAAGTTGAAAATTTCGAAAGTCGACTACTGTTTTCCAAATAAATCAGAAAGAAGAAAAAAAATCAAGTTTCATCAAGTGAATCATTTTCAAATTTCGGAAAAATGAAGAGTTGAAATAACATCTTTTTGAATTTCGTGATTTTTGTTTTCCTAGTTTTTCTGAATAATTCATTTGTAATTTTAGCTTCTACAAATTTGGAGATACTTTTGATTAAATAAACTATTCAGGATCCAACAAATCTCGGATTACTTAATTTTTAATCAAGCAGAGTGGAAGACAGTGTCTAAGATGCCTCGAGGTAAAAGATGTTGAAATTAGTATTTTCGATTTTTACAATTGTCTGATGTTTGAGATTTATAAAATTTACTTTTCTGTTTCAGGAAACGATTCAGAATTCTTGTTACAAAAGAAAGGAGCTGATCGAGTTGTCCAGGAAGAAGATCTGACTTTGGACGAAGGGAATCTGAAAAGATCAAGTGAAGTCAAGAGTGAGTCTCTGAAATCTCCTGACTCCAACGGAGACAGGTTCACTTGGAGGGAGAGATTCAAATTCAGGAATACTTTATCCAGAGAAAATTCTCCTCAAATTTCCTTGGATCTAGGAGAAAAAAACTCTTTGAAGGTTGAGGAGGAGGTAAAATCTCCGAAATCGAAGTTCCCGAAACAGGATTCTGAAGACAAAAGGAAGGAAGAAAAATCTTTCTTCAGATCAGGATTTTTCGAAAAAGAAAAAACAGCTTTATTGAAATCTTTTTCTAGAGAAAACAGCAAGGACATCCAAGAGCCAGAAAAAGTCAAATCTCCCGGAATCCAAGAGGTCAAAAAAGGATGGAAGTCCAAGGTAGGATCTTTATTGAAGGAAGTTTTAGAATATACCAAAGCTCGCAAATTTGAGTTAGATAAGTTCATAGCAATATCAGATAGTCCAAAGTTTAAAGACTTCCCAGCTTTAGTTTTCTTCACAAAATTATTTCTAAACAAGTGCTGTTCGAATCTTTGCTTGCTTCTTCAACTATCACTTTCAGAGGCTGATTCCTACGTTTCCAGCGACGTCGAAATGGAACCTTACGAAGGGTCTCTCGAAATCGGACAGACTGATCTGGATTCTTTTCGAGCTCAGGATGACCTGGAAGAATCTCTAGTTCCCGTCAGTCCTCCTCAAGACGATGAGGATCTGTATGCTATCTCAGTGTCCCCTGTCCACACGAATAGTATTCAAGGAAGTTTGTCTGAGAATGAAGCAGATTACGAAATCGAATCTCCTCCAAAGTCTCCTAAGCGTCAGAAATCAGTCTCATTCTTTCTTGTGAGCTTTACCTAGGGATATATGAGATTAAAAATTATTCACATATAAAAAATTGTTTTAGGATAATCCATCTTTGTCCATAAGTGCTCCTCAGAAGTCCGTTCAAAACGAGGAAAACAACGATGACTGGGCGAAGAGAAATCAAGGAACAAGTTAGTGAATTTACGGTTTTGAATTTTATGTTTCCGTGTCCCAAGACATTGAAAGTTTATAATGATAACACGGAAGGTACAAAATGATAACAAAAAAGTATAGCTACCCACAGAAGTCGAATTTTGGGTGGTTTAATACCTGAGTATAGTGCTCATACTCCTTGGGATTATATCGAAAAAGATTTCTGAGAACGTTGCAGGAAACTCAAATCAGAATTTTAATCTCAACAGTGTATTTAATTTCGGACTTTCAGGAGGCAAAGTTTCTGATTTGATTTTACGCTTCAATGAGGGGAATGTTAAACAAAGCAGCTCCGCTTATCAAAGCTACAAGCACGGTAAGAGTGTGCCGTATTGATTTTTATAAAGTATCGATTTCCAGAATACGGCACCGCTAGAAACATCGGTCGACTTCAACAGACAAAATTCCAGTGAGTCTTTTCAGACTTACTAATATTGTCTAAACAATTACGTCATGTTATTTTTAATTTTTTATGCTTTTATAACTTTATTTCTTATAAATTGAGCTACAAGATCAAGTTTTTAAATTTATTCGGTTTTAATCTTTAATTTACCATACATAGTATTGAAGGTCAATTTACCAATATAGTATATTGAAATCAAGACAGTCACAATAGTCACAAGAATGAGAGAAATAGCGTCGAGACAGAAATACTCAAAGACGTTCAAGTTAGCTGATTCCATAAAGAAGTGTTTCTCTAACTCCTTGAATTCTGTTCCGAATTCAACCCACTTAATCAAAGTATCTTCTGGTTTAGTAGGAAAGTTCTGGAGCATCTTTTGTAGAGTTTTCGCATTTTCATAAAATGTGGAGTTTTCCAAAAGTTGTCTGATTGAATCTATTAGG